>NW_026466293.1:0-13568 GCF_026875155.1 Cherax quadricarinatus
ATAGCTCACATCAGTGACATACTATATAGAAAACCCCTGATTATGCAGAGCATTTCTGGCAACTTAATATTATCCCCAGGACGACACCCACACCACCTATTAACACCTAGGTGATCAGGGTCAGTAGGTGTCTTAAGGAAACATGATTAATGTTTTCAACCGTACCAGGAATCGAACCTCGGACCTCAGTGTTTGAGTTTAGTCCACTACCAACAGAGCTAGGGGACTCCTTCATATCAATATATTACCTGGAGTTTACCTGGAGAGAGTTCCGGGAGTCAACGCCCCCGCGTCCCGGTCTGTGACCAGGCCTCCTGGTGGATCAGAGCCTGATCAACCAGGCTGTTACTGCTGGCTGCACGCAAACCAACGTACGAGCCACAGCCAGGCTTGTCAGGAATCGACTTCAGGTGCTTGTCCAGTGCCAGCTTGAAGACTGCCATTTGTCTGTTGGTAATCCCCCTTATGTATGCTGGAAGGCAGTTGAACAGTCTAGGGCCCCTGACACTTATTGTATGGTCTCTTAACGTGCTAGTGACACCCCTGCTTTTCATTGGGGGGATGTTGCATCGTCTGCCAAGTCTTTTGCTTTCTTAGTGAGTGATTTTCGTGTGCCAGTTCGGTACTAGTCCCTCTAGGATTTTCCAGGTGTATATATTCATGTATCTCTCCCGCCTGCGTTCCAGGGAATACAGGTTCAGGAACCTCAAGCGCTCCCAGTAACTGAGGTGTTTTATCTCCGTTATGCGCGCCGTGAAGGTTCTCTGTACATTTTCTAGGTCAGCAATTTCACCTGCATTGAAAAGTGCTGTTAGCGTGCAGCAATATTCCAGCCTAGATAGAACAAGTGACCTGAAGAGTGTCATCATGGGCTTTGCCTCCCTAGTTTTGAAGGTTCTCATTATCTATCCTCTCATTTTTCTAGCAGATGCGATTGATACAATGTTATTGTCCTTGAAGGTGAGATCCTCCGACATGATCACTCACAGGTCTTTGACGTTGGTGTTTCGCTCTATTTTGTGGCCAGAATTTGTTTTGTACTCTGATGAAGATTTAATTTACTCGTGTTTACCATATCTGAGTAATTGAAATTTCTCATTGTTGAACTTCATATTGTTTTCTGCAGCCCACTGAAAGATTTGGTTGATGTCCGCCTGGAGCCTTGCAGTGTCTGCAATGGAAGACACTGTCATGCAGATTCGGGTGTCATTTGCAAAGGGAGACACGGTGCTGTGGCTGACATCCTTGTCTATGTCAGATATAAAGATGAGGAACAAGATGGGAGCGAGTACTGTGCCTTGTGGAACAGAGCTTTTCACCGTAGCTGCCTCGGACTTTACTCTGTTGACGACTACTCTCTGTGTTCTGTTAGTGAGGAAATTATAGATCCATTGACCGACTTTTTCTGTTATTCCTTTAGCACGCATTTTGTGCGCTATTACGCCATGGTCACACTTGTCAAAGGCTTTTGCAAAGTCTGTATATATTACATCTGCATTCTTTTTGTCTTCTAGTGTAATTGATGGGTTTCTAGATGGGTGGTGATCTTGCTTCTTAGGACCCTTTCAAAGATTTTTATGATATGGGATGTTAGTGCTATCGGTCTGTAGTTCTTTGCTGGTGCTTTACTGCCTCCTTTGTGGAGTGGGGCTATGTCTGTTGTTTTTAGTAACTGTGGGACGACCCCCGTGTCCATGCTCCCTCTCCATAGGATGGAAAAGGCTCGTGATAGGGGCTTCTTGCAGTTCTTGATGAACACGGAGTTCCATGAGTCTGGCCCTGGGGCAGAGTGCATGGGCATGTCATTTATCGCCTGTTCGAAGTCATTTGGCGTCAGGATAACATCGGATAGGCTTGTGTTAACCAAATTCAGTGGCTCTCTCATAAAAAATTCATTTTGATCTTCGACTCTCAGTCTGGTTAGCGGCTTGCTAAAAACTGAGTCATATTGGGACTTGAGTAGCTCACTCATTTCCTTGCTGTCATCTGTGTAGGACCCATCTTGTTTAAGTAGGGGCCCAATACTGGACGTTGTTGTCGACTTTGATTTGGCATAGGAGAAGAAATACTTTGGGTTTCTTCTGAATTCATTTATGGCTTTTAGTTCTTCCCGCGATTCCTGACTCCTATAAGATTCCTTTAGCTTAAGTTCGATGCTTGCTATTTCTCTGACCAGTGTCTCCCTACGCATTTCAGATATATTGACCTCTTTTAGCCGCTCTGTTATTCTTTTCCGTCGCCTGTAAAGGGAGCGCCTGTCTCTTTCTATTTTACATCTACTCCTCCTTTTTCTTAGAGGAATAAGTCTTGTGCATACATCGAGTGCCACCAAGTTAATCTGTTCTAGGCATAAATTGGGGTCTGTGTTGCTTAGTATATCTTCTCAGCTTATATTGGTTTGGACTTGGTTTACTTGGTCCCACTTTATGTTTTTGTTATTGAAGTTGAATTTGGTGAATGCTCCCTCGTGACTAATCTCATTATGTCGGGCTGGGGCTCCACGCATACATGTCTGAACCTCAATTATGTTGTGATCTGAGTATATTGTTTTTGATATGGTGACATTTCTTATCAGATCATCATTGTTAGTTAAGATGAGGTCTAGTGTATTCTCCAGTCTAGTAGGCTCTATTATTTGCTGGTTTAAATTGAATTTTGTGCAGAGATTTAAAAGCTCGTGTGAGTGTGAGTTTTCATCAGAGCTGCCTCCTGGTGTTATTACTGCAACAATATTATTTGCTATATTCCTCCATTTTAGGTGCCTTAAGTTGAAATCCCCCAGGAGCAAGATGTTGGGTGCAGGAGCTGGAAGATTTTCCAGATAGTGGTCAATTTTTAACAGCTTGTGAAGGCTTACTCAGCCCTGTAATATCTTCAGACAGTATTACCAAGGCTGGTTCCTCCTCAGGAAAATTAATGAATAGAAAAAGAAATAATAACAGACAAACAAAAACACTTTATTATATAGAAAATCTAAAATATAAAACACTTAAATATGAAATATTAATCCTACATTAAAGAAAATGAAAAATAAAAAATATAAATGATAATAAATTTAACGCTAATTATTAGGGGTTCTGGTTTTTGGGACTGAGTGTTGTTGAAATCGTAGCCGTTGTGATGATGGGGGGGGATTCGCAGGTTTTGGTTACGACCCCCTGGCTACCCTTCACAGTAAGCCTTGATATTATATCCCGATGACAGAAAGCAGGTTCTTTCCCGCTGCAATGAGGGGGGGTTTCGTCCTGCAATTTCATACAGGGCAAGGAAATTAAATAAAAAAAGGGGGGAATCTCAGGACGTTAGCCATCCCCACCATTCTCTCTTTGATTGACAAGTGACCCTCTCTGCATCCAAGCAAAAAGATAACAGGTTACCCCTGCTTAAATATTCATCTCCATGATAAGAAACATCCCCAAAAAAGATGTGGTGATTATTAAACATAACATAGAGAAAGGCTGAAAAGACAAGTTTATTTTTGGAAAAATGAATTTTTCAACCCATAAATCCCTAGAATAAAAGGCGGGCATGTACTTCAGTAGTGCGGGGAGCTGGAGTCTATGATTACTGTTTGGACCAACCCCACCGCACCTTTTGGGGGGGGGGGGGAAGGAGGGGGGAAAGGGGAAGTGGGAGCAAACGACCCACATTAAAAAGCAGCCGGGCAATCAAACTACATTGGGGGTGGGGGAGAAAAGGGGAATAGTGGGAGCAGATTACACTACCTTAACAAGTAGCCGGAAATAAAACTTTTTACTATATCTCCTTCGCACTCCTATCTTGAATTTTTCCCTCCCCCCCCCCTTACCAAGATTATAGTAAAGGGAGTAAAAGAAGAAAGGCAGGAAAAATTTCTAACATTGGAAGTGTGTAAGCAAAAAATCTTTACGACTGTCAGATTAACCAGTCGAGAAATAATTGATGACCATTGATAAAACCAATAGGAACTTAAAACCCGGATGCCAAGTCCACCCAAAGGCGACTTTTTGTTCCCTTAAAAGTTCTGGTTATCAGGTTGGGGTCCTTTTTCTAAAATGAATTCTTTCCACAAATAAAATTTAATTTGGAATACCCCACACAAGGGCAAAAAAATTTCCTTTCTATAGTGGAGTATCTTGTTTCTGTGGAAGGGGATTTTCCCGGGCTTAGGAAGCATACGGGGGAAGGGGAGTCCCAATGGATTGAAGAAACCCGCACCTAACCCAGTATTGGAGGAAACAGTTCTTAAGCAAAATGTTTTATTAATATCTGGAATCTTAATATAGGGTCTTTCAAAAAGAGTTTTTTAATTATTAAATTTTTCCCCAGTACGTTGGGAATTCAAGAGGTTCCTTCACGGATTTTTTTTAAAAAAGTCGATAAGTCCTGTAAGATCGAAGGTTCGGGATAAACCGTCATAAAATTTTACAGAACCAAGAAAGCTATGCATGGCTTTTTGGTTTTTGGGGAATTTTAAAAATTCTAATGAAGTTTTTGATTTTACGGGGAAGGCTGCGAGAGTTTTAGAAAGATCAGTCCAAGAATCTAATTTGTTATAACCAAGGAAGCTTTTCTTGGGCTTGCATGAGGCCAGGTGAGCGAACCTCCCCAAAACTATGTCAATGTTTGGATATGTTAAACCCCACGGGGTTCCTTAGTAAATTTTAAAAAAATAAACTGAAACATTTGGCATATTACCCAAGACCTTTCTCACAGTCTCATGGGTCACAGGCAGTTACCAAACCAAAGGGGCTAGTTCTATATTGATCGTCCTTGGGTGTAGAAAAGCGGTTACTGCTTGAAGAAGGGATCAAACATTATTGATGTAGCCTGCGCAATTTCAACTCTGAAAAGAAGGAAGCATCAAAATTTGTGTAGATCGCTATCAAGGGATAGGCTCGGCACCCCCACCATTAGCTTTAAAGGGCCTCTAAAGTAAAATAGCAAGCTATAAAATTATCCTCCTTTTTTAACCATGATTTATGGGAACAATATGGATACAAAGGGTTTTCAAAATTTTTTGTTTTAATATTTGTTACCTCTCTGCAAATGCATCCCTAAGGTGAACTGGAAGGGGTAAAATTTCCGTTTGATGGATTGTCAGTTACAAAGTCATCTTAGGGACTACCGGGGAGGTAACACTGAATTCAAAAAGACTCGAAAAGTTCTCAAACTTTGAAGTAGTTCTGTCTCTTATGGTCATCCAAAGGTTCTTAAATAATGTTGGAGCACCCAAAGGGGTCAATAGTCCCAAGTCATTAGTTTTCATCTAGTCTAAGTTGAGGTGTCAATTACGCACCTTTCTTTCTTCAGTTGTCTTATCAAGTTCGTGTGGAAAAACTAAGCCCCAAAGTTTTTAAAGGATTTAAAACCGAATTTCTTCGGTAATATTTTTTAAAGGGATGTTGATATTAAAGTTTAGGTTTCTCCTTCCTATAGGTAATCAACTTTCCCCAAATTTTTTATACTTTATATGACCTTTCCATGCTACAAAATTTTTTTGATTTATCGGAAAAAGTACAAGAATTTCACCCCCACTTAAAAACTTCTCCTCGATTTTTGGGAAAAAAAAATATGTTTTGTACGGGTCCATTGAAAAATTTAATTTTTCAAAACATGTCAAGGTCTCCTAAATTTTGGTTTAAAGGTAAAGGAGAAACTGGAAAAGGATGAACCTCAGCATTTACCTCCTCATTAGTCCAAATCATGAGGATGGACAAGGGGCCTCTGGCCCGTTACCATAAGAATTTCAAAAGGTAAAAAACCCAAAGACACTGGGAACTTCCCTCATGGCAAACAAAACCGGGGTGGGTACGATGCCACTCCTTAGTTTAAAGGGAGAAAATTTTCCCTTAAAAATGGACTTGAGAATAAAATGTGGCGCTCATCCTCCCATTACAGTGGGATAAGGGGGGGTAAAGAGGGCTTCACCCCAGAAGTTTGGTATAGATGTTGCTTTAAGCAGATTGAATTGTGTCCAGGGTCAAAAAAATTTCTCTAGGATGCCCATTGGGAAGAAGAGGACAAAAGGGTTTCCCACCACCTCTGTAAGTTACGGTCTTTAAGGGAACCCTCGGGGAAACTCAAAGCAAAAACAACTAATGTTAATATTTCTATGCCCCCAGATGAAAGGGGGTGAAAAAGGGCCCAACGATTCATGCACCTTTCAAAGGTACCGTAAAGATGGCTTTTTTGACCATGGGTACTGCCGGGTACCTCGGGGGGATGACAGTTGGAAACTTTACACGATTACAATAGGTAGTGACATCTGAGACATTTTTTTACCAAAAATGGGTTTCCCTAATTTTTTTTAAGGTTTTTCGATCGAGAAAAAGTCCGGCCACTGGAGCATGACCATTTTTTAAAACATCTCCTGCATTGACTTGAACAACTAAGATGGAAAAGTCTGCTCATCTGATTTAATTGAAACGACTTTAACAAGATACCTTTTTTAAAAATTTTAAAATTTTTATGAAAAGTTTTTTCCCTTTTGGGCAACTTGATTTTGTCTAGTGCATTATGGGAAATTCTGAAAAAAGGGCAAATTTCGGTAAATTGACAAAGGATCCTTCGATATATCTAAAGTTAAATCGGAAAAACAAAGGGTGGGTAGTAGGAAAACCTGGGGTTTGGGGCTGGCCTATCAAGACATTTTTGGGATCGAGGGAATTTTTCACTTTCATCTAACAAATGAACCGGGGATCCTACTACCTCGTTTCGAAGTACATCCTGGTTTTTAATCCCCCTGAATCCAAGAGACATTTCTCACGAACTTTTAAGGGGCTTCTCTGACTCTACAGGAAGAGGATCTGAAAACCTATGTCCCCCTTTTTTCGATGAAAGGTCACCCTAGAAGGAAGAATGGCAAACCTTTTACATTACCCATTAGTACGGGGGAAGAAGGATGGGGGCTTGTACGGCTTTAGACCAAACCCGTGAACCATTTAGACCTAAAATAAAAACGGATGGTAGGAAAAATGTCCCCACGGCCCAAGTATCTGAAAGTAGAGAGGAATGAGTTTTTTTTTAAGTTGGGGGAAAAGCTTATCAGAAAAGACTATCGTTCTCGTAAAAAGGTAGTACTTAAGTCCATTAACTGTTCCTGAACAAAGGGTGCTTGTCATTTAGTTTTAAAAACATCTTCCCAAATTTTTGGCCTTTTAAAGGGCAATCTTTACGTTTATGTCCCTAACACCACAAAATACAAACGGAAAAAAAAAGAAGTCATTTTTCTTTTTCTAGAGGGTTTGATTTTTTAAGGTCGATGAACCTTGCCCCTTTGGTTCGATCCCTTTAGGTCTTTATAGGGAATTTTTTGGGCCCGAGCTACAGGTCAGCAGCCTCAGCAAATTTCCCCAGCTTTAAACAGGTTACTTTTCTTTAAGTTCTTATCTGGTGAGGGAAAGCTTCAGGAACTGATCACAACCATAAGCTCTAAGAGATTTTATAATTGACAATTCCCGAACCTCTACCCAAAAATCGAACAAACGAAAAAAAAAAAAAAAAATTTTCCTGAACTGTGAAAGTTTTTTGACCAGGCTGTAAGGGGGGCATACCTGAAATCTTTCGTAAGAATTTTGTTTTTTGAAAATGCTTTAAAGGGTTCCCTTTTTCGTAGGGTTTAATTTCATATAAATCCTGCGACAAAGTTGCATAGAATTTAAGCTGTACCAGAAAAAAACATTCCTAACCTGGTACCCCCGGGGTCAGCGGCCATTCACAGAGGGGACGGGATTTTCAAACCTGATAATGTATGACGTTATGTCCCTTCCCCCCCGTGAAGGGGAAATTTGTGTTGGAAATGTGCACTGATGCACGTTGTTCCCTTACCCTCCCCTAATTGTTGTTGGTAAGAGTTTAAATTTTTTTTTCCTAATTCAAAAGGGGAGATTTTCGAGCTCGCCATCCTTTTCTCTCTCTATTAATCTGTTCCTGCTTTTTCCTCAATTCCATCCTTTTCTCTTTCCCCAATTCTTTAATTTTTAAACCGTTTTCCCCACTTCTTAGCTTGTTCCCCACGGATCTTTGCTTGTTCCCCATATCTTGCTTTTTCCCCCATTCCCTAGCTCTTTCCTCACGATCAAGTCTACATCTTTTTTGGTCTTCCGCTCAATTTCTCTCTCTCCCTTTTTCTCTTTCTTTCGATTCTCTCTCTCTCTCTCCTTATTCTCTTCTTTTCCTTTCTAGCTGTCTTTCTTCTCTCTCAATTCCTCTCTTTTAAGTCTTTCCTGGATCTTAGCACTAAGAAAATTCTAAAATTTTTTCCCCGTTATTCCTAACTTCTTCCCGCGTTCATCCAAAATGGTTTCCTCCATGCTTTCAAAAATAACTTAAAATATAGGGGGAAAAGAAACGGGGATTAAAAAAAGGAGGTTCATTCCTGCTCCCTTCAAACGAAATAACCAGAGGGGGTCGATCCCTGCTCAATTAAAAAAAATGATTAATTAAAACGAAGGGTTTTTAGCCGGGTCCGACAACAGTAAGTAGAATGGGGTCCCCTTGACCATCCAATCTTTCACCAACAAAACAAAAGTGTCCTACAACAGTTCCCTTGAAAAATAAAGAGCTCAATGAAACAAAATTTCACTGGAAAATCTCGGTCCCCGAGTCCCTTTCCCCCAAAATGTTTCAAGCTCACAAAAAGGGGCAGAATTAATATTTATCCTGCCCGACTTGATTACAATAAATGAGACAAACAATCCCAAATCTTTTTAAAAACCCTTACCGTAGTCCCACCTAGAGAATGATTATCTGGCTGGGTGGTAACCGTCTGTGTATGCGGCGTTTGAATTCCCAAAGGGAGTTTAGAAGGAATGAAAACTTGATTTTGTCGAGTTGTTTTGGGAAGGTCGCCACTTGAGAAGGCTAAATCAGCCGTAATAATTTTTAGACAGTATTCCCAAAGGGGTGCTCCTCCTCAGGAAAATTTTTTGAATAAAAAAAAATAAAAAAAACAAAAAAAAAATTTATTTTAATAGAAAATTAAATTTATAAAAACCTTAAATATGAAATATTAATCCTACATTAAAGAAAATGAAAAATAAAAATATAAATGATAACTGAATTTAAGGAAAAAAATTTTAGGGGGTCTGGGGTTTGGTGACATGAGTGTTTTTGAAAACGTAGCCGTTGGTGATGGGAGGGGGGGGGGGCGCAGGTGTTGGTTTCACCCACTGGGTAGTTCTTTACGTATAGCCTTGAGTATTATATCCCATGACGAAAACAGGTTCTTTACCGCTGCAATGATGTGGGGTTACGTCCTCAATTTTTACAGGTGCACAGGTAATTTTATCCAAAAAGGGGAAGTCTCAGGGGCTTAGTCCATTCCACCTTCTTTTTCGTTTTGACAGGGGCCCCCTTCACCAAGCTAAAAGATAGACGGGTTTCCCACTCTTAAATAAACAATCTCCCTATAATACAATCCCAAAAGTGTGGATTATTACAACAAAACAACAAAGGCAAGGGGTAAAAGACTAAGCTTATTATTGGTCAAAAGGAAGCTTTTAAACCCCTAAATCCCCAAATACAAGCAGCATGTACTTATGGGATGCGGGGGGTTTGAGTCTATGATTACTGTTTGGACCAAAGCCCCCCCGACCTTTCGGGGGGGGGGAGGAGGAGGGGAAGGGATAGTGGGAGCTAGATTGACCCTACATTAACAAGCAGCCGGCAATCAAACTATCACTTTAGGGGTGGGGGAGAAAAGGCGGGAATAGCAGGAGCTTGACTTACCCTACCTTAACAAGTAGCCGGCAATGAAACTATTGTTACTATATACTCCCTCGCTATTCCTATCTATTGAACTTTTCCCTCACACAGCTGTTCCTGGAATTTCTGGGATGTTGCATCCAGAGGCTTGTAGACTACCACAATGACTAGGTTTTGGTTCTCGACCTTTACTGCTAAAACTTCCACTACATCATTTGAGGCATTAAGCAGTTATGTGCAAACAAGTGACTCTGCAATGTACAGGCCAACCCCCCCCTCTTTTGCCTGTTCACTCTGTCACATCTGTATAGGTTGTAACCTGGGATCCATATTTCGTTGTCCAGGTGATCCTTTATGTGGGTCTTAGTGAAAGCCGTGGACATTGCCTTTGCCTCTGCAAGCAGTCCACAGATGAAAGGTATTTTGTTGTTTGTTGCTGGCTTTAGACCCTGTATATTTGCAAAGAAGAATGTCATCGGACTGGTGGTATTGTTGGTACTGGGGGGGGGATTTCTTTTCCGGCATTAGTATCTGTATCTGTTGGTTTGGAGTGGAGGCCATTGACTGTGGTTTCACTCCAGGAATAATTGGATTTGGTGTACGATTTCTGCCATTTCCTGCCAGTTTTTTTCCTTCCTGGCACTAAAAAACCTCTCCCTCTTGAGTGGCTTTGGCTACCCAGGTTTTCCCATGGCCTGGATGTTTTGTATTTTTTTGTCCCCTTTAGATGGTGTGCCTGGCAATTTAAGTTATAGCACAGTCTTTCCTGTACTGAAGAGGTACACATTTCAAGGTGAAAAAGCTTACAGGAAGAGAGTTTGCATTTTCCTGTTGTCATATGGGCACGGCATTTTCTAGGGTGGTCATAGTTGCACGTCCCGTCTGTTTTTCCAGATTTCCCATGTCTGCAGTTACCAAGTGCATAGTATGTGCACAGGCTTGGTTTCCGTTTGCCTTGGGTTTCTGTGACTGTATTCCCTGTTGGTGCATGTTTCCCTGTCTTATTCCTATCCTCCCTAGCAGCAACAATGGAGCTCCCACCAGTTGTTTTTGGTAATATATCCTCACTATTGCTAGTGGAGTCCTCTTATTTGCTATTTCCTGTGGTATTTCTAGTTTGCAATATTGGTTTTATCTTATCTTTGACTACACTTGTTTCCCCACTACGGCTCCTGTCCCCTATGAGGTCATTTATATGTATTCCTTCCTGCGTATAATTCCCGACTACCTGGACAAAATCTCCAGCTTCACCATTACTGTCTCCCAGGACAGCACCTCCAGCTTCACCATTACTGTCTCCCAGGACAGCACTTCCAGCTTCACCATTACTGTCTCCCAGGACAGCACCTCCAGCTTCACCATTACTGTCTCCCAGGACAGCACCTCCAGCTTCACCATTACTGTCTCCCAGGACAGCACTATCAGCCCCACATTTACTGACTACCAGGACATCACCTCCAGCCTTACAGTGTCTGACTACATGGCCAGTATCAAGGGCAGTACCATTCAGCCCAGACTTTTTATGTTCCCATCTGTTGTAGAAAGCTTCCAGGTTGTCTATGAAAGCAGCTTTGATGTTATCCTCTTTTAATACCCTTGTGATTTTAGTCCACAGATTTATCTCATTTGGGCATACCCAAAAACACTTCCCTGTTTTAATACAGCTTGTAGCTAGAAACATGTGTAAATCATCCAACAGGATAACACAGTACAATTATTATAGGTAATAACATGTGTAAATCATCCACCAGGATAACACAGTACAATTATTATAGGTAGTAACATGTGTAAATCATCCACCAGGATAACACAGTACAATTATTATAGGTAATAACATGTGTAAATCATCCACCAGGATAGCACAGTACAATTATTATAGGTAGTAACATGTGTAAATCATCCACCAGGATAACACAGTACAATTATTATAGGTAATAACATGTGTAAATCATCCACCAGGATAACACAGAAAACTCTGACAAAGTGACTTATTTCCATTGGGATTCTTGTAATATCTTATCATTCAAACCTTAACAAGTAAAACAGCTAAGTAACTCAGCTGAGTGAAAATCAGTTATAATCAAAGGAGATATACTAGAAATAAGGTAAAGTGAGCTATTTACATTAACTTATCCTAACTTACTAACCATAGTCTGGATTAGGAGGAACAGTTTTAATCCTGATGTAGTTGGCAACAGCTGAATGTTCCATGTATGCTGGACGAGGGATGAGCAGAGTAAATGTAGTGAGAGATTAACAACTGGTGACCACTCTATCTCTCTCTCTGGGAGATGCAGACAAACTGTAGTAAATGTAGTGAGAGATTAACAACTGGTGACCACTCTATCTCTCTCTCTGGGAGATGCAGACAAACTGTAGTAAATGTAGTGAGAGATTAACAACTGGTGGCCACTCTATCTCTCTCTCTGGGAGACGCTGTTACAAAAAACGCGATTCTAAAAGCTTAGAGATCTCCAGGTAATACTAGAAAGGACTGCCCTTCTAGCATCCAGCCTGTTACTGGGTTTTCGTAACAATTAGTCAGTATCCTTGTCCAATTATCCATTAGAATTCAGTATTATTCAATAGTGCTTCAGGATTACAACTGGTAGGCTACTAACTAGAGAAATTAAAATTTAATAAATTTATTAAGTCTAGAGGTATATTTTTTTTATTATCACACTGGCCGATTCCCACCAAGGCAGGGTGGCCCGAAAAAGAAAAACTTTCACCATCATTCACTCCATCACTGTCTTGCCAGAAGGGTGCTTTACACTACAGTTTTTAAACTGCAACATTAACACCCCTCCTTCAGAGTGCAGGCACTGTACTTCCCATCTCCAGGACTCAAGTCCGGCCTGCCGGTTTCCCTGGACCCCTTCATAAATGTTACTTTGTATATTATCAAATTAAATTAAATTAAATTAATCACAGTAATCAAAATAATATCACTGCTCTCGAGTACAATATTATTGTGCTGAAAGCACATATCACATTTATAATTCTTAACTACCGTCTGGTACATTAACATTTAATAAGATATTACAAATATGTACAAGTAAGTTTGTGTGTATGTGTGTAAGTGCTCTAAGTAGTTCGCTATGTCTCACGACTCGACTAGACTTAAACAAGTGACTGACAAAGTCCTCAAATAAACTAACTTCTTAACCAACTGGCAATCGGAACAGTCTGCTTGAACAAAACGACTGATAAGCCGAACAACAATATAACAAGCAACTGCGACACAATCAGGAACAAGGAGATAATATAAAGACAGCTAGTAGGGACCATCTGCAGATCCTCCACAAAAGTCACAAAACTCCCATACTACTGAATCTAAGTTCAGCATAAGAAAATCCCCGACTGTGATAATACACAGATACCAGTACAAGTTAGGTCAGAAGCTACAGCTCAGGACCTGAGTTACTCAGAGTGTCTATGAGACACACAACCTCAGTACAACATCGAAAATCACTAAGTCTATACATTGTTCTGTGAACAGAGTTCTACAGAACTAACAAGAATAATGAGACAGACAATCTGTCCAACCACCAAGAGAGTCTAGACCAGACTGAATACTTCAGGAGAGGTGAGGACACCCCCCTCGATCACGTGATAGCTCCGTGGACAGCTGCAGCTCAGAAACAGAAGTCGGCAGTCTAACGAGCCACAAGCGATAATTACAGTAGTTAGACAATCAAGACTTGAACTGAGCACATAATATGTTACATCCTACCTAACAACATAAGTCAAATAATAATATAAAGCAATACATTTACGATTTAGCTATTATCGCAAATATAAGCAGTATAAAATTATATGAAAAGGTAATATACATTATATTCATAATCATAATACACATATATATGAAACCATTCAGG
>NW_026466294.1:0-13465 GCF_026875155.1 Cherax quadricarinatus
CTGGGGATGTCCTTCCGGGGGGGAACAACGAAAGGCCCTTCTTTAAAATCGCTTTTAAGCAGCCAGGGGTAAATCCTCTTTGGGTCATCCGGTCAAGTATGAAGTTAAAAACGATTATTTATTTTCACTGAGACTGGTAAGGAGATAGAGGACAGGCAATTGTATGACAGGTTAGTGGTTCCAACAAAGTATAGACCTCAAATATTAAATATAGCTCATAATACGTCATTAGGAGGTCACTTAGGAATTACAAAACCTTGTATAGAATCACAAAAGAATTTTTATGGCCAAAATTAAAGAAAAAAGTGAAGATTCATATTAGGTGTTCCCGAGAATGTCAGCAAGTTGGGAAACCTGGACATTCCATTAAACCTGCACCTCCCAACCTAAAACCTGCTGATGGAAAACCCTTTTTGCAGATTTAATTATAGTTTGTGTAGGTCCACTACCTAGGTCAAAGTAACCAGATACCCTGAAGCAATTCCCAGCGTAGAAATTAATACTAAAGCTATTCTCAAAGCTTTAACAAAATTCTTTTCTTGTTTTGGCATTCCTAAAACTTTTCAAAGTGTTTCAAGGTACTAACTTTACTGCCAAAGCATTTACCTGGAGTTACCTGGAGAGAGTTTCGGGGGTCAACGCCCCCGGGGCCCCGGTCTGTGACCAGGCCTCCGGTGGATCAGCGCCTGATCAACCAGGCTGTTGCTGCTGGCTGCACGCAAACCAACGTACGAGCCACAGCCCGGCTGATCAGGAACTGACTTTAGGTGCTTGTCCAGTGCCAGCTTGAAGACTGCCAGGGTCTGTTGGTAATCCCCCTTATGTTGCTGGGAGGCAGTTGAACAGTCTCGGGCCCCTGACACTTTTGTATGGTCTCTAACGTGCTAGTGACACCCCTGCTTTTCTTGGGGGGAGGGTTTGCATCGTCTGCCAAGTCTTTTGCTTTCGTAATGAGTGATTTTCGTGTGCAATTTCGGTACTAGTCCCTCTAGGATTTTCCAGGTGTATATAATCATGTATTCTCTCCCTCCTGCGTTCCAGGGAATACAGGTTTAGAAACCTCAGCGCTCCCAGTAATTGAGGTGTTTTTATCTCCGTTTTGCGCGCCGTGAAAGTTCTCTGTACATTTTCTAGGTCGGCAATTTCACCTGCCTGAAAGGTGCTGTTAGAGTGCAGCAATATTCAGCCTAGATAGAACAAGTGACCTGAAGAGTGTCATCATGGGCTTGGCCTCCCCAGTTTTTTAAGGTTCTCATTATCCTCCTGCATTTTTCTAGCAGATGCGATTGATACAATGTTATGGTCCTTGAAGGTGAGATCCTCCCCACATAATCACTCCCAGGTCTTTGACGTTGGTGTTTTCGCTCTATTTCGTGGGCCAGAATTTGTTTTGTACTAATTTGTACTAATTGAAGTATTAATAAAGGGTTTGGGATAATCCACAACTTATCCACTGCCTATCATCCTCATCCCAAGGCGCCTTGGAAGATTCCATCAGACATTAAAAACAATGATGAACTTTTTGCATGCACTTTCCTACAGACTGGGATTAATCACTACCTTTTGTGCTGTTCTCAGTCGAGAGACGGTGCAAGAGTCTACAGGGTATAGTCCGTTTGAGCTGATCTTTGGGCACAATGTACGAGGTCCTCTTCGGGTGCTCAAAGAAGGATGGATGGGAGAAGACGTTAGCTCAACACTCTACAACCCCTCTTCAAGGTTTGCAGGTGGCACGTTTAGTTAGCCAAAGGGTAACCTAAAACAGCTCAAAGTAAGATGAAACAGAGGTATGACGAAGTGCACAATTTGCTCCTTCCATCCAGGAGACAGGTGTTTTGGGGCAGGAACCTATACCTGGCCACAACCTTGAAAGCAGATTTACGGGGACCTATGCAGAATTGGGAAGTAGATTATTGATGTAAATTATGTGGTGGCTCCCATTGATAAGACCTCAAAAACTTTAAAAACTTACCAACATTTTAAATTTAAAGTATTTCCATAACCAGCCCCATTTAAGGGACTGTCCTCAAACCTTGAGGAGACTCTGACTTTTGCACTCTATCCTGAAATTAATATTAAATTTAAAAAATTCGTCCCCCTTAAAGGAAACCTACCCCTTTAAAATGGAGGGTTTTCTGAAACGCAAGCAACAAATTTAACGGGGCCTTTACAGCCCATACCCTATATTTTTTGGTGTGCCGAAAAAATGAAAGTTAGGTTATCATGAGGGAGTTGGGGGAAACTCTAAACCAATTAAAATCCCCCCCCTACAGGCTAACCCAAAAAAAGAAAAAGGCTATTAAAGGGGGAAGTAGAATTTTTTTTAAAAGCAGGGTTTTAGTGGGGGATTTCGTCAAACCGGGGTTTCACCGGCTTCCTTGGTGAAGGCGGATGGGTTTCGTTTGGACAGACTCCCGTAAAGTGAATGAGGCCAAAATTTTAAGATGCTTCCCCTTTCCTCGTTGGATACGAAATTTTGCGGGGGGGAAAGGTTTACTTTTGTGCCCAAGTTAAAAATCCCCCTTTAAAGGCTATATCAGGTCCCTTTTGCGAAAAGGCGAAGGAAATCTTCCCTTCGAAATTTCCCAAGGGGGTCATTTTAATTACACGTTCCCCCCCTTCAAAATGAAAAAACCCCCCTCTTCATTCCGAAATTATCCATCGGCTTTTAAAAAGGACTTGGGGCCCACGGCAGGTCCCTGAGGGATATTTTTTGGGGTTTTGTTGTTTATTTTGGGATCAACCCCCTTACTTAGATTTAAAGGGCTCTTTTTGAGCCCTTTAAGATTTCCCCTTTTAACAGTTAAAATCTAAATCTTCCTTTGGCCGGCCCTGTAACTTTTTTTGGCCATAAATTTTTTTTAAGGTAGTAAATAAAGTTGCACCTAAACTTGCAAAATTTTTTTTCTTTTAAAAAAATTACCCATTTCCCTCATGATGGGAAATCTTTTCAACTTTCCCTGGGCTGATAGGTTTTTTACAGAAATTCTGAAAAATTTTCCAGACATTGTAGCCCCTTTTCCCCCTTTTAAAAACCAAAAGCAAAAATTTTCCCTTTAAATTTGGGAAATTCGGACTGTAACATTTCCCTTTTTTAAAAAAAGCAAAAAGATTATTGTGTACGGGCCCCCCTTTCTCTTGTCCCCGACTTCCCCAAAACCCCTTTTTCATTAAGGTTAAATTTTTGAGTCTGGGTTGGGGCAGTATATTAAAAAATTCGGGAATGAGGGGTTGCAGCCTGTAGCATATTTTTCCGGCCAAGTTCCAGCCACTCAGAAGTTACTCTACTATTGAAAAAAGAAGCCCTCGTGCTGGTACTGGGCTTTGAGCATTTTTTTATGGGGGCCCCAGAATGCAGGTGGTCAGTTACAGTGATAAATCCTTAGTAAAACCCCAAGCCAGGGAAAAAAACCAAAACCCAAAAAGGCTCATCGCTGGACAAAAAGGGTGCAGCCCTAAAATTTTTCCTTTAAATATTTTTCCCGGAAAAGAAAATATTTTGGGGCGGGGATCTTTTCTAAAAGTCAATATTTTTTTTTTTTTTAGGTTAGGATGTTATTTGGGGGGAACCCCTTTTTAAAATTTTTTTTTTTTTACCCCCTGGTGTGGTTTTTTTTTTTAGTGGGGGGTTTTCGGGCTACCGCCCCGCCTGTATCTTGGACCTTTGCTAGCCTTTTGGCGGTTCATTTAAAAATTTTTGGTTTGGTTTTTTGGTAGGGAAAAAAGCGGGAGCTCTGTCAAAAGGCGGGATGGGGGGAGGGGAAAAGGCGGCCCCAAATTTTTTTTGTGCCATGGGGGCCCGGGTTTCCCACTGGGAGGTGGCAGCCAAATTCCTGAGCTTCTGGGGTGGGGGTGTGGCATGCAAAGAGTACGTAACCTTTATTTGGCGCATGTACACCCCCTCTTTTCAGGCTATCCCCCCCAAACCCGGGAAAACCCCAGGTTGCTTGGATTTGATGGGGCCCCATCGTTCAACTGTGACCCGGGGGCTAGCCAATAAAAATGGTTTTGGAATCGCAGAGGTTTTGTGGGTACCGCTCTCCCCGTCTGCCCCTTTTCATTCCCATTCTAAAAAGGGTGGTTGAAGCAAAAGGGTCTGCTATCTTGGGGTTCTTTTTTTGCCCTTTTTACCGTAGGGGTCACTAAACTTATAAATGAAAATAGTGTACATTTTTTGTTTCTAAATTGGTTTAAGGATAATATAAGTCTAAACTTTTTTTTTTGTTGTGTTTATTTTTTTCCCCCTTTCAACCCCGGGGTAACAGCCATTTGGATCCCGGGTTTTTAAAATCTTTCCCGCTGTCCCCTTTCACAGTGAACGTAGGATTTTCGCTTAATTTGACGATTTTGATTCAACAGGGGGCTTTAACGGTGGCGGGCCCCGTCGAAGCACTCTAGCTCTTGACCCCGTTTTGTGGTCCTTAAAATTTTGGGGCTTAAAACCCCTTGTAGTGGCCAAAAACGGTAGAGGTTGGGGGATACCAAAAAAACAGTGAGAGTGGTTTGGGTTTATGGGGGGAAAAGGCTAAAAGGGATTGAAGCCGCATGGTGAGTTTTTGTGGGGGGTTTGCAGGGCTAAGACCGAGACCGCGTGGTGAGACAACCCCTTGGGCGTGGGCCTATGGGTTTTAACGGGTAAGCCCCCTGGGACACCCACCTGCCCCGAAATAATTCCCAAGGCCCGGGGGGCTTAAAAAACACCCACGAAAATTTCCCCAAAAACCACGGGGTTAAAAGACACCAGGGGTGGTTGGGCTTGAATACAAGCGATTAAGACTACCCCAGTGGCTTTTTTGAGTACTGGGGGAAGACAATGGGTTAGTTGCTAGCTGGCTTATTTTTAACCCTTCCCCCACAGAATAGCTTTATAAATTCCCCACGATGAGACAGCAGGGGTGGAAAACTGGTTGGAAGGGAAAAGGTTTTATGGAGAAAAATAGGTGGACCCCGGGCTCCCTCACCCCCGACGGGGGGGTGGGTTTTTGCCCAAAATCGGGTTAACCCCTTTTGGGGGTGATGAAAAAGCAGATAAAAAACTAATACAAAAAGACTGACCAGTGTTTTAAAGTAGTGGCTGGGAGAAGCTGGGGGAGTAGTGGGGTTTAGGTGGTTTAGCGTACCCCGGTCGGCAGGCCTACTCACAAAATGGCAGGGTCGGTCGAAATTTATCTCTAGAAATCGCTGTAATCGTCAGAATTACAGGCCCTCCGTTGCCACCATTTATCGTAGGGTTCTTAAATGGAGATATCGAGGTTGAAGGTAGACACACTTGTTGGATGGTAACGAATATTGTCAGACTGTGATGATGGAAATGGAGCCCAGCCTCTGCTGTCTAGCCTATGTCAAAAGCTGACTGAGAGCGTGGCAGAGGTACGAACGTACACATGCGCATCCTGTGACATCACACCAGTCACAGGCCTAGGGATCTCTATCTAAAGCACATGGATGATACTGGACATGCTATACAACACAGGGATCAGCAACTATGCTGACACCAAGGCCGGGTCAGACAGGCAGCCACAGGCCGGGTCAGACAGGCAGCCAAGGCCGGGTCAGACAGGCAGCCAAGGCCGGTCAGACAGGCAGCCAAGGCCGGGTCGACAGGCAGCCAAGGCCGGGTCAGACAGGCAGCCAAGGCCGGGTCACCACTCTTGGTAAACACACGGACCGGGAGACTACCGGCGAATAAATAAAAAATAAATAGTGTTATTGTGATATTAATGATAAAACTAATTTATATTATTATTATTATTATTATTATTTATTTCTCCAGAGATAAGCGACTGAACAAATCATGATCACATCACACAACAGATCATAGCACACTATACTACCACCACCACAAGTACTATTACTACTACACTTAAAACAATTACAACAACTACAACAATACACCTACAACGACTACAACTACACCTACAACGACTACAACTACACCTACAACGACTACAACCACATCTACAACTACTACAACCACATCTACTACTACAACCACATCTACAATGATTACAACTTCTACAACGACTACAACTACACCTACAACGACTACAACCACATCTACAACACTACAACCACATCTACAACTACTACAACCACATCTACAATGATTATAACTTCTACACGACTACAACTACACCTACAATTACTACAACCACATCTACAACTACTACAACCACATCTACAACTAACTACAACCACATCTACAACCACATCTACAATGATTCAACTTCTACAACGACTACAACTACACTACAACGACTACAACCACATCTACAACTACTACCAACCACATCTACAATGATTACAACTTCTAAAACGACTACAACTACACCTACAACGACTACAACCACATCTACAACGACTACAACCACATCTACAACGACTACACTACACCTACAAACGCTACAACCACATCTACAACGACTACAAAACCCCATCTACAACGACTACAACTTCTACAACGACTACAACTACACCTACAACGGGCTACAACCACATCTACAACGACTACAACCACATCTACAACGACTACAACTTCTACAACGACTACAACTACACCTACAACGACTACAACCACATCTACAACGACTAAACCACATCTACAACGACTACAACTTCTACAACGACTACAACTACACTTACAACGACAGCTACAACAACTAGTCGTGCTGAAATGATTTATGAACCCCCAGTGAGGAAGGCCTAAACCCTTAGGGGTCATACAGCGCCCCAGGGGAATGAAAAGGTTTGATCCTAGGCAGCAGAGAGATTGAGAGTGGCTGCAGAGCCTTGGATCAAAAGCCCTTAACCATACTTTCGCGAGGTTGCTTTTCACATGACTTTCCTCCCTTCAAGGAGCTCGTGAAGAGCTCTGGATCCAGGAAATTGGATCGGCCTTCCACTTCCTCGGGTGAAACTTGATTACCTACCATCCCCCCCCCCTCGGGAACTAAAGGCCCTATAAGGGTTTAGCGCTCCCCTCCACTGTCTTACACTGAGTGGCTTACACTGCCTTACACTGTCTTACACTGAGTCCCTTACACTGCCTTACACTGCCTTACACTGTCTTACACTGTCTTACACTGCCTTACACTGTCTTACACTCTTACACTGCCTTACACTGTCTTACACTGTCTTACACTGTCTTACACTGTCTTACACTGCCTTACACTGTCTTACACTGTCTTTGCCTTACAATGAGTGGCTTACACTGTCTTACACTGTCTTACACTGTCTTACACTGCCTTACACTGAGTGGCTTACACTGCCTTACACTGAGTGGCTTACACTGTCTTACACTGTCTTACACTGAGTGGCTTACACTGTCTTACACTGCCTTACACTGAGTGGCTTACACTGTCTTACACTGCCTTACACTGAGTGGCTTACACTGTCTTACACTGTCTTACACTGAGTGGCTTACACTGTCTTACACTGCCTTACACTGAGTGGCTTACACTGCCCTTACACTCCCTTACACCTGAGTGGCTTACACTGCCTTACACTGCCTTACACTGAGTGGCTTACACTGTCTTACACTGTCTTACACTGAGTGGCTTACACTGTCTTACACTGCCTTACACTGAGTGGCTTACACTGTCTTACACTGCCTTACACTGCCTTACACTGAGTGTCTTACACTGCCTTACACTGAGTGTCTTACACTGCCTTACACTGAGTGGCTTACACTGCCTTACACTGAGTGGCTTACACTGCCTTACACTGAGTGGCTTACACTGCCTTACACTGCCTTACACTGAGTGGCTTACACTGCCTTACACTGCCTTACACTGCCTTGCACTGCCTTGCACTGCCTTACACTGAGTGGCTTACACTGTCTTACACTGCCTTACACTGAGTGGCTTACACTGTCTTACACTGCCTTACACTGAGTGGCTTACACTGTCTTACACTGCCTTGCACTGCCTTACACTGAGTGGCTTACACTGTCTTACACTGCCTTACACTGAGTGGCTTACACTGTCTTACACTGCCTTACACTGAGTGTCTTACACTGTCTTACACTGCCTTACACTGAGTGTCTTACACTGTCTTACACTGCCTTACACTGCCTTACACTGAGTGGCTTACACTGCCTTACACTGCCTTACACTGAGTGGCTTACACTGCCTTACACTGAGTGGCTTACACTGCCTTACACTGAGTGGCTTACACTGCCTTACACTGCCTTACACTGAGTGGCTTACACTGCCTTACACTGAGTGGCTTACACTGCCTTACACTGCCTTACACTGAGTGGCTTACACTGCCTTACACTGAGTGGCTTACACTGCCTTACACTGAGTGGCTTACACTGCCTTACACTGAGTGGCTTACACTGCCTTACACTGAGTGGCTTACACTGCCTTACACTGAGTGGCTTACACTGCCTTTACACGAGGGGCCCTTACACTGCCTTACATGAGTGGCTTACACTGTCTTACACTGCCTTACACTGAGTGGCTTACACTGTCTTACACTGCCTTACACTGACTGGCTTACACTGCCTTACACTGAGTGGCTTACACTGCCTTACACTGAGTGGCTTACACTGTCTTACACTGCCTTACACTGAGTGGCTTACACTGCCTTACACTGAGTGGCTTACACTGTCTTACACTGCCTTACACTGAGTGGCTTACACTGTCTTACACTGCCTTACACTGAGTGGCTTACACTGTCTTACACTGCCTTACACTGAGTGGCTTACACTGCCTTACACTGAGTGGCTTACACTGCCTTACACTGAGTGGCTTACACTGCCTTACATTGAGTGGCTTACACTGCCTTACACTGAGTGGCTTACACTGCCTTACGCTGAGTGTCTTACACTGCCTTACACTGAGTGTCTTACACTGCCTTACACTGCCTTACACTGAGTGGCTTACACTGTCTTACACTGCCTTACACTGCCTTACACTGAGTGTCTTACACTGTCTTACACTGCCTTACACTGAGTGTCTTACACTGCCTTACACTGAGTGGCTTACACCGCCTTACAATGAGTGGCTTACACTGCCTTACACTCCTTACACTGCCTTACACTGTCTTACACTGCCTTACACTCTTACACTGCCTTACACTGTCTTACACTGCCTTACACTGTCTTACACTGCCTTACACTGTCTTACACTGTCTTACACTGCCTTACACTGTCTTACACTGCCTTACACTGTCTTACACTGCCTTACACTGAGTGGCTTACACTGTCTTACACTGAGGGGGCTTACACTGCCTTCCCTGCCTACACTGTCTTACACTGTCTTACACTGCCTTACACTGCCTTTCACTGTCTTACACTGCCTTACACTGCCTTACACTGTCTTACACTGCCTTACACTGTCTTACACTGTCTTACACTGCCTTACACTGCCTTACACTGTCTTACACTGCCTTACACTGTCTTACACTGCCTTACACTGTCTTACACTGCCTTACACTGAGTGGCTTACACTGTCTTACACTGAGTGTCCTCAGGTTGTTCTTCAACTCTATACATCCTTGGTTAGGCCTCATTTAGATTATGCTGCACAGTTTTGGTCACCGTATTACAGAATGGATATAAATTCTCTGGAAAATGTACAAAGGAGGATGACAAAGATGATCCCATGTATCAGAAACCTTCCCTATGAGGATAGACTAAGGGCCCTGAAACTGCACTCTCTAGAAAGACGTAGAATTAGGGGGGATATGATTGAGGTGTATAAGTGGAAGACAGGAATAAATAAAGGATGTAAATAGTGTGCTGAAAATATCTAGCCTAGACAGGACTCGCAGCAATGGTTTTAAGTTGAAAAATTCAGATTCAGGAAGGGTATAGGAAAGTACTGGTTTGGTAATAGAGTTGTGGATGATTGGAACAAACTCCCAAGTACCGTTATAGAGGCCAGAACGTTGTGTAGCTTTAAAAATAGGTTGGATAAATCATGAGTAAATGTGGGTGGGTGTGATTAGACCTGATAGCTTGTGCTAACAGGTCGGTTGCCGTGTTCCTCCCTTAAGTCAATGTGACCTGACCTGACTAGGTTGGGTGCATTGGCTTAAGCCGGTAGGAGACTTGGACCTGCCTCGCATGGGCCAGTAGGCCTTCTGCAGTGTTCCTTCGTTCTTATGTTCTTATGTTCTTATGAGTGGCTTACACTGCCTTACATCCCTTACACTGTCTTACACTGCCTTACACTGTCTTACACTGTCTTACACTGTCTTACACTGCCTTACACTGCCTTACACTGAGTGGCTTACACTGTCTTACACTGAGTGGCTTACACTGCCTTACACTCCTTACACTGTCTTACACTGTCTTACACTCCTTACACTGTCTTACACTGCCTTACACTGTCTTACACTGAGTGGCTTACACTGCCTTACACTGAGTGGCTTACCGCCTTACACTGAGTGGCTTACACTGCCTTACACTGAGTGGCTTACACTGCCTTACACTGAGTGGCTTACACTGCCTTACACTGAGTGGCTTACACTGCCTTACACTGAGTGGCTTACACTGCCTTACACTGAGCGGCTTACACTGTCTTACACTGCCTTACACTGAGTGGCTTACACTGTCTTACACTGCCTTACACTGAGTGGCTTACACTGCCTTACACTGAGTGGCTTACACTGCCTTACACTGAGTGGCTTACAAATGCCTTACACTGAGTGCTTACACTGTCCCTTTCACTTCCTTACACTGAGTGGCTTACCCCTGCCTTGCACTGAGTGGGTTACACTGTCTTACACTGCCTTACACTGAGTGGCTTACACTGCCTTACACTGAGTGCTTACACTGCCTTACACTGAGTGGCTTACACTGCCTTACACTGAGTGGCTTACCACGCCTTACACTGAGTGGCTTACACTGCCTTACGCTGAGTGTCTTACACTGCCTTACACTGAGTGTCTTACACTGCCTTACACTGAGTGGCTTACACTGTCTTACACTGCCTTACACTGAGTGTCTTACACTGTCTTACACTGCCTTACACTGAGTGTCTTACACTGCCTTACACTGCCTTACACTGAGTGGCTTACACCGCCTTACAATGAGTGGCTTACACTGCCTTACAATGAGTGGCTTACACTGCCTTACACTCCTTACACTGCCTTACACTGTCTTACACTGCCTTACACTGTCTTACACTGCCTTACACTGCCTTACACTGCCTTACACTGCCTTACACTGTCTTACACTGTCTTACACTGCCTTACACTGTCTTACACTGTCTTACACTGCCTTACACTGCCTTACACTGTCTTACACTGCCTTACACTGTCTTACACTGCCTTACACTGTCTTACACTGCCTTACACTGAGTGGCTTACACTGTCTTACACTGAGTGGCTTACACTGCCTTACACTGCCTTACACTGTCTTACACTGTCTTACACTGCCTTTCACTGTCTTACACTGTCTTACACTGCCTTAAACTGCCTTACCCCTGTCTTACACGGGCTTACACTGTCTTACACTGCCTTACACTGCCTTACACTGAGTGGCTTACACTGCCTTACACTGTCTTACACTGCCTTACACTGTCTTACACTGCCTTACACTGAGTGGCTTACACTGTCTTACACTGAGTGGCTTACACTGTCTTACACTGTCTTACACTGTCTTACACTGCCTTACACTGTCTTACACTGTCTTACACTGCCTTACACAGTCTTACACTGCCTTACACTGAGTGGCTTACACTGTCTTACACTGAGTGGCTTACACTGCCTTACACTGTCTTACACTGTCTTACACTGTCTTACACTGTCTTACAGTCTTACACTCCTTACACTGTCTTACACTGCCTTACACTGTCTTGCACTGTCTTACACTTTTTACACTGTCTTATACTGCCTTACACTCCTTACACTGTCTTACACTGTCTTACACTGTCTTACACTGCCTTACACTGTCTTACACTGCCTTACACTGAGTGGCTTACACTGTCTTACACTGCCTTACACTGTCTTACACTCCTTACACTGTCTTACACTGTCTTACACTGCCTTACACTGTCTTACACTGCCTTACACTGCCTTACACTGTCTTACACTGAGCCCCTTACACTGCCTTACACTGTCTTACACTGTCTTACACTGCCTTACACTGTCTTAAACTGTCTTACACTGCCTTACACTGTCTTACACTGCCTTACACTGTCTTACACTGTCTTACACTGCCTTACACTGCCTTACACTGTCTTACACTGCCTTACACTGCCTTACACGTCTTACCACTCCTTACACTGAGTGGCTTCACTGTCCCCTTACACTGAGTGGGGTTACACTGCCCTTACACTGAGTGGCTTACACTGTCTTACACTGAGTGGCTTACAGTGTCTTACACTGTCTTACACTGAGTGGCTTACACTGCCTTACACTAAGTGGCTTACACTGTCTTACACTGAGTGGCTTACACTGCCTTACATTGAGTGGCTTACACTGCCTTACACTGAGTGGCTTAGACTGCCTTACACTGAGTGGCTTACACTGCCTTACACTGAGTGGCTTACACTGCCTTACACTGCCTTACACTGAGTGGCTTACACTGCCTTACACTGAGTGGCTTACACTGCCTTACACTGAGTGGCTTACACTGTCTTACACTGCCTTACACTGAGTGGCTTACACTGCCTTACACTGTCTTACACTGAGTGGCTTACACTGCCTTACACTGCCTTACACTGTCTTACACTGTTTTACACTGCCTTACACTGCCTTACACTGTCTTACACTGCCTTACACTGAGTGGCTTACACTGCCTTTCCTGATGGCCCTTTCACTGCCCTTTCACTGTTCTTACACTGCCCACGCTGAGTGGCTTACACTGTCTTACACTGCCTTACACTGAGTGGCTTGCACTGCCTTACACTGTCTTACACTGAGTGGCTTACACTGCCTTACACTGAGTGGCTTACACTGTCTTACACTGCCTTACACTGGCTTACACTGCCTTACAAATCCTTACACTGTCTTCACTGTGTTATCACTGCCCTTACTGCCCTTTCACTGTCCCTTACACTGAGTGGGTTTCACTGTCTTACACTGAGGGCTTACACTGTCTTACACTGAGTGGCTTACATTGTCGTACACTGATTTACACTGTCTTACACTGTCTTTACAGTGAATGTCTCACAGATTGGCAAACACTGGGTTTCCACACTACAGTCTTCAACACCATCTTGATCAACACAACACTAACATCCACACATCACACTTCACACACCATCTTGGAATCAACACAAACACTAACATCCACACACACAATCTTCAACACACCATCTTGGGTCAACACAAACACCACACACGTTGTTCCCGGGGTAAACAAACACTAAAGAAACTAAAATATAATAAAATAATGTTTACAAAATTACTTGAATAGAGTTGTAGGCGTCGTCTCCCTAATCGGGAAGTTGTTTGGGGCTGACATATGCTCCTCTATAGAGGATGAGTTTTTACCAAAAACCCGTTAAGT
>NW_026466295.1:0-14203 GCF_026875155.1 Cherax quadricarinatus
CTCATAATTGTTTTCCAGTCGGTGGACTGTGAATAGTAATAAAAGTATTTATACAGTATATGTACAGCGCCATGCAGTTATTGGCCTGAATAATTATGTTAGGTAGTTGGACATTGTCCACAGACCTCAGGCAGTGAACTATGTTCACATGCCTTTATCTCAATGACATAAACTTTTATTCTCTTACTACTGTTTCTTCAAATCTTTCCCTCAATGTCACATCTTGTGGATCGCCAGCATATCATTGGCAGCTTGCTGCTGGTGAGAGATTTTGAGTGGTAACCTAGCTACCACCCATAATCCTAAAGTACCTCTGGTATGTAATAATATTCTCTTATTAACTAAGATTATGTTGTTACATAACAGGTTCGTGGTTTGGGGTTCCACGCAACGAAGATTTTTCCTTTGGCAACAAAGGATTCTTCTTCGGACGATTTACCCCGTCCAGTCCGGTAGTCGCAGACCTCATCGGGGTGGGCTGGTGAACATGAAATACTTAACATTTCTTAATTCTTTAGCAATCAAGTCATTATTTTTAAATGTAATTCTTTAAATTTTACTAAATTTTTATCATGTTTGAATTAGAGATAAATACTATTTCATGGCCAACATGCGACATTTTTTTTTCTGTATTACTGAATGGGTAATAAGTGGAGTGGCATGCTAGTTAACTATTATTTATAGTAGTAGTTGGGATAAGTTAACTATTATGTGAAATATAAATTTTTCCATGGTATGTGAACCTTCAGTAATATAGTTTTATTATGTACTATATGTTTATTAAATATGATTTATTGTCAAGTGTTAATTTGCATTTTACTGATGTATATTAATATGATTTTTAATATATAGGATGTAAAATTTATTTATAAATATTTGTATTAATTCTATGTATAAAATTATTATTTTAATTTCATAAATGTTAATATATATTATTTCTGGTGTATATTTATGATTTATCATTTTAATGTCATAAATGGAAAAGGTTAAGGTGTAACAATGTTATAAATTTTAATATTATGTGAATCATAGGTTGTACGTATAATGTTGGTGTATTTTGTGTATGAATCACACATGCTTATTGCTTATTTTTAATAATAATAGAAGTACGTAGTAGTAACAATAATAGTGGTAGTAGCATTGTGTCAAGGATATCCAGTATTGTAGCAAGCATGTCCAGTATTGTAGCATGTCTAATATTTTTTCCTGTCCAGTATTGTATCAAGCATGTCCAATATTGTATCATGTCGACTACTGTTAAATCTCCCGCTTCACACACGGAGGACCCAGGTTTGATTCCCGGCAGGTGGAAACATTTCGACGTGTTTCCTTACACCTGTTGTCCTGTTCACCTAACAGCAAATAGGTACCTGGGTGTTAGTTGACTGAGTGGGTTGCATCCTGGGGGGCAAGATTGAGGACCCAAATGGAAGCAAGTTAGACAGTCCTCGATGACGCACTGACTTTCTTGGGTTATCCTGGGTTGCTAACCCTCGACTTAAAAAAAAAAATCCGAAGAAAACATCTAAGATGTTTGGTTGGTTAACATATAGATGGAGTTACAAAAAAAGTGAATGCTAGTGCTGTTCAGAGGTGTGAGATTAAAATATTTTGGATCTGATACAAGTAAGAATTGTCACAGTTGCTTTATGGTGATGATACTGTGCTTTTGAGAGATTTTGAAGAGAAGTTGCAATGATTGGTCAACAAATTTAGTTGGGTATGTAGAAGGAAATTAAAAGTGTGAACATAGGAAAGAGCAACAGGAGAGTAACAAAAAATTTTGGCAATGAAAGCATGGAGGAAGGTAGTATGCAGGAAGTAAATATGTTCAGATATTTGGGAGTGGTCTTATCAGCAGATGAATCCATGAAAAACAAAGTGTACTATTGAATTGAAGGAGAAAAGGTAGGTGGTGCATTGAGGCATCTGTGGAGACAAAGAACATTAATGCATTCACCGCTTTCTCTTCATGTACAAAGTATAGTGATACCAACCCTCTTATATGGGTGTGAAACCTGGGTTGTGAATGTTGCAGCAAGGAGGAGGCTGGAGACTGGAGATAATATATCTGAGGGCAGTCTGTGGTTTGAATATTATGCAGAGAATTTCTAGCATGAGATTAGAATGTGGGGTTGCAAAAAGTATTATGCAGAGGGCAGAGGAGGGGTTGTTGAGGTGGTTTGGACATTTTGAGTTGTGGAGCAAAATAGGATAACCTGGAGTATAACTAATAGAAGGAAGGCAGGGTAGGGGTCATCCTATGAGAGGTTGGAGAGAGTGGGTACAGGTGGTTTTGTACATGAGGGGCTTGGATAAAAAGCAGTCATGTGTGAGCATGTTAGGAATGGAGACCAATGGTGTTTGGAATTTTATGAGCTGTCAGAGTGAGAGTAAGGTGACATTTTGTGAAGGGATTCATGAAACTGATTGGCTGGATTTGAGTCCTGAAGGTGGGAAGCACTGTGCCTACACTCTGAAGGAGGGGTTGGGGGATTTGAAGTTAGGAGAAATATCTGAACTGTAATATCAGGTCGCCTTGTCAAGAGAGCAATAGAATGAATGATGGTGAGTGTTGCTTCTTTTTTGGGTCACCCTACCTCAATGGGAAGTGGCCAGTGTGTTAAAAAAAATTTGGAGATGATGACCAGTGTCAGTGTCCCAAGATTATATACCTACTACCAGCAATGTGATAGAACAAATGTTAAAAAAATTATGGAGAAACTGGATCATTATACTTTCCAAGTGCTGGATCAAGTTGTGGATATGTGGGCCAGTGGATTGCCAGTTGTAACACCTTAGTTAAACAGGCAATCAACAGAAAATGGCTAGGCATCAAGGTTATGCAAACTCCAGAAACAGGTCACAGGGCTGTCAAAACATCCATCAGGTGTTACATTATTATTATTATTATTATAATCAAGGGGGAAGCGCTAAACCTGGATTATACAGCGCCTGGGGGGGGGGGATGTGGAAGGCATTCAAGCTTAATTCGGGGAACTGGAGCACAGATCCAATTCCCTAAATCAAGAGCCCCTCACCAACATCAGGGAACCTTCCTTGAGGGGATCAGCTGTTACAGCATACTGTAATCACAGTCAGTCATTTCAAATGGAAGAGGGGCAGGAAGAGTTTTGATTGAGCTGGCGACAGGAGACTAATATTGTGGTCACCCAATTCACATTACTATAGGAATTTCTGGTTTACCAGACAGTTGACTAAATAATTGTTTTAGGTAGTTGGACACTGTCCACATACCTCAGGCAGTGAACTGTGTTCACATGCCTTTATCTCACTCATATAATCTTTTATTCTCTTACTACTGTTTCTACTGATCTTTCCCTCAATGCCACATCTTGTGGACCACCAGCATATCATCGGCAGCTTGCTGCTGGTGAGAGATTATGAGTGGTAACCTAGCTACCACCCATAATCCTAAAGTACCTCTGGTATGTAATAATATTCTCTTATGTAATAAGAGTATGTCGTTATGTACCAGGTTCGTGGTTTGGGGTTCCATGCAAACGAAGATTTTTCCTTTGGCAACAAAGGATTTGTCTCCGGACGATTTACCCCCTGTCCAGTCCGGTAGTCGCAGACCTCATCGTGGTGGGCTGGTGAACATGGAATATTATCACATCTCTTAATTCTTTAGCAATCAAGTCATTATTTTTAAATTTAATTCTTCAGATTTTACAAAATTTTTCTCCTATGTTTGAATTAGAGATAAATACTATTTCATGGCCAACATGTGACATTTTTTTCTGTATTACTGAATGGGTAGTAACTGGAGTGGCATATGTACATGGTATTTTCAGTGTTTTTCTTTCAGTGATATTTTTGGCCCTGACTTTATTGTCCAAATTTTAGCCAAGTAAGTTTTATTATGGTCATCACTATTAATTATTATTATTATAATCAAGGGGGAAGCGCTAAACCCGTAGGATTATACAGCACCCAGGGGGGGATGTGGAAGGCATTCAGGCTTAATTCGGGAACTGGAGCACAGATTCAATTCCCTAAATCAAGAGCCCCTCACCAACATCAAGGAACCTTCCATGAGGGGCATCACTATTAAATTTTTGTCACTTCCATATATTTTTTTTTGTATAAAAAAAAAAAAGTTTTTGATTTTTCTACATTTTTATGTATGTACGTATACTGAATCCCGTGTACAGTAACCATTTTTTTCTTTTGCATAAAATTAATAAAAATCAGCATACTATAAGAATTTTGATATAGTGTGTATGTTCATAAGTCTCTATTTATATAATTTGTTGTGTATTAATCAGATCTAGGTAGAGTATTTTCATTTAAAGAATTTTTTATTTGATTCATGATGCATTCACATGCAGGGAACTGGGGTTATGCAATATAGGGATAACTTTCTCATATGCAGAGATTAAAAATATCTTGGTATATTCATGGCAAGAGCTAAATCCTTAGTGCCTAGCAATGGTGAGTATTCGGGTGTGATCTGAGGAAGGGAAAGAGTAGCTCAAATTTTTTTGAATCGTTGTCCCTTCTCTCTGAAGGAACCTCTTCTTGACTAAGTCTTTCAACAAGCACACAATTTTCCTCTGTAGTCGCCATTCTTCCCTCCTTCCTGATGGCCCCCACCTGTGACACTCCCTATTACACTTTTTGATAGTAACTCCTGAGTCTTTTCTAACTCTACCTCTTATCCTTTCTGCCCCTTGCTACTTCTTGCTCCAGCCACACCCCCTGCAGTGCTGTAAAACCCTCGTGGGTTTAGAGCTTTGATTATGATCTTTGGCCTTTTTATAATGTTAATGGGAAACTATAATTTTAAGCCATAAAATGGCTTCAGCATAGATACTTTTGGCATAAGTGTTTATAATCTAAGGGTTTTATAATTATTGTATTTGCACTTAATTTAGTGTCTTGTAACACTCCTATGATAGAATTATCCAGGAAATGCACTCAACCCATAAGGGTTGTACAGTACGTGAGCAATAGAAAGCAATCAAATTAAATCAGAGATTTGCATTCACTTTCTTGGATCAAGATCCCCTCGCTGGCATCCAGGTACCTCCCTAGAGGGACCCATAATAGAAGGTAATGTGGAGTGGCTCCTGATATCAGTAAAACTTGAACCAGTTGTAAATTACATCAGACTTGCAGCACCTGGGATATTGAAGGAGTGTCAGGGATCAGGTATGATCAAAGAACAGCAAAATAGTTTCATTTCCTTGGACCAAGAGCCCCAAGGTTTTATTATAACCATGGGGGAATGCTATACCTGTAGGTATTATAGTGCCTTTGGGGGGGGGAGGTACTCAGGCTCAATTCAGGGAACTGGAGCACAGATCAAATCCCCTAGATCAAGAACCCCTTACCAATGTCAAGGAACCTCCCTTGAGGAGTTAGGCTGGATTTTACATACCTGCCTTAAATCTACTCCCAAGATAGAAGTATCTTTATTTTACAAAATATTAATATCTTTTTTTTTTTTTTCAACAAGTCGGCCGTCTCCCACCGAGGCAGGGTGACCCAAAAAAGAAAGAAAATCCCCAAAAAGAAAAACTTTCATCATTCAACACTTTCACCACACCCACACATTATCACTGTTTTTGCAGAGGTGCTCAGAATACAACAGTTTAGAAGCATACACATATAAAGATACACAACATATCCCTCCAAACTGCCAATATCCCAAACCCCTCCTTTAAAGTGCAGGCATTGTACTTCCCATTTCCAGGACTCAAGTCCGACTATATGAAAATAACCGGTTTCCCTGAATCCCTTCACTAAATATTACCCTGCTCACACTCCAACAGATTGTCAGGTCCCAAGTACCATTCGTCTCCATTCACTCCTATCTAACACGCTCACGCACGCTTTCTGGAATCCAAGCCCCTTGCCCACAAAACCTCCTTTACCCCCCTCTCTCCAACCCTTTCGAGGACGACCCCTACCCCTCCTTCCTTCCCCTATAGATTTATATGCTTTCCATGTCATTCTACTTTGATCCATTCTCTCTAAATGACCAAACCACCTCAACAACCCCTCTTCTGCCCTCTGACTAATACTTTTATTAACTCCACACCTTTTCCTAATTTCCACACTCCGAATTTTCTGCATAATATTTACACCACACATTGCCCTTAAACAGGACATCTCCACTGCCTCCAACCATCTCCTCGCTGCTGCATTTACCACCCAAGCTTCACACCCATATAAGAGTGTTGGTACTACTATACTTTCATACATTCCCTTCTTTGCCTCCTAAATACTGTCAATCTAACTACAAACTACCCTTGTATGATTAGCACTTCTTTTTGATTATAATAACTGCAGACTGTTACGTAGTTAGCACATTGGTTCTACAGATGTTAGTCGACTGGTATGGGTTGCATCCTAAGACAAAACTGACCTAATTTGCCCAAAATGCTCTGCATAACAAGGGGCTTTCTATATAGTAATATGTCATTGATGTCAGCTAGGCCTGTATACCCTGTATATGTCTTCTTCTTTCAACGCACCAGCCATATCCCACTGAGGTGGGGTGGCCCAAAAAGAAAAACAAAAGTTTCTCGTTTTAAATATAGTAATATATACAGGAGAAGGGGCTACTAGCCCCTTGCTCCCGGCATTTTAGTCATCTCTTTCAACACGCATAGCTTACGGAGGAAGAATTCTTTTCCACTTCCCCATGGAGATACTCTGTACATGTACTTGTAGTAAATAAAGATATTATTATTAAGATAGGGTTCCCCCCCCCAAACCCCATGTTAAATTCATGTAATAGCTCTTCCTATATAAATGGTGCCAATAAGACATGCACCATTTAATGTGAAGGTAGTTGATAATATAATTTGATTACATATACAGATAATTACTGAAATATAAATATTCTTTTGTTACCTAAATGAAGGATTTAAAAGTATAAAAAAAAAATTCCTAGTACAGTATGCATTCAGGTGCATAATTATTAGAAGTTTTTATAAAAATAGTAATTAGGTAGACTTCATTTAGTCAGCTAAGAATTGAAGGTTTGTTTAAATACAGGCATATAAATCATGGGCTTGATTAAATGAGAAAATCTTGTATTTGTTTCCTCATACACTTTTGGCGTTCAAATTTTATCGAAACTTGATTATGGTGACCAGATCTATTCAGCGGCATCTCCTGCTACTCTCTCTAGCCTTAACCCCATTCATCACCAAGGATTACGTTTATGCCTTGGTGCTTTCCACTCTTCCCCTGTCGAGAGCCTCTATGCAGAAGCGAACGTTCCATCCTTATCCGATCGCCGTGATGCCCATTGCCTGCGCTACTATGTACGCTCTCATGATCTCCGCAATCCTTCCATTTATAGAATGGTCACTGATATTAGTAGACATTCTTTATTTGTTCGACGCCCCTGTTTACTCCGTCCCTTCTCTCTTCGCCTTCATTCGCTCTGTCTTCTCTTCAACTACCACCTTTCTATGTACATGTAGCATCTCACTTTTCCCTACCCCCCTGGGAAGTTCCAGCTGTTCGAGTCTGTTCTTTCTCCCTCCCTTGCTCGAAAGCCCAACTGTCTACAGTCGCTTCCCACTCTCTTTTTCTTGACCACTTTCACTCTCATTCTCATGCCATTGCTGTGTACACAGATGGCTCTAAGTCTTCTGACGGCGTAGGATTCACAGCAGTGTTTCCGGACAGCGTCGTACAAGGGCATTTACTCTCTTCGGCTAGTATTTTTACTGCTGAATTATATGCCATCCTTACAGCACTTATCCGACTTAAGAAATCGTAATGACACGATTGCAAATAAACCATACCCCCGGCCGGGATTGAACCCGCGGTCATAGAGTCTCAAAACTCCAGCCCGTCGCGCTAGCCACTAGACCAGCTAGCCACAATAAGATTCATCCAACTAGGTATATTTCTACACCATAGGAAAGTTAGCACAGGCACCTCTGTGACCACAAATGCAAGTTTTTACAGACGAATCTCCAGCTAGCGTGGCCGTGACGAACTCTAGCTCAAGTCCCTTCACTGCCGTCAACATGACTTAAGAAATCGTAATGACACGATTGCAAATAAACCATACCCCCGGCCGGGATTGAACCCGCGGTCATAGAGTCTCAAAACTCCAGCCCGTCGCGCTAGCCACTAGACCAGCTAGCCACAATAAGATTCATCCAACTAGGTATATTTCTACACCATAGGAAAGTTAGCACAGGCACCTCTGTGACCACAAATGCAAGTTTTTACAGACGAATCTCCAGCTAGCGTGGCCGTGACGAACTCTAGCTCAAGTCCCTTCACTGCCGTCAACATGACTTAAGAAATCGTAATGACAGAGGTGCCTGTGCTAACTTTCCTATGGTGTAGAAATATACCTAGTTGGATGAATCTTATTGTGGCTAGCTGGTCTAGTGGCTAGCGCGACGGGCTGGAGTTTTGAGACTCTATGACCGCGGGTTCAATCCCGGCCGGGGTATGGTTTATTTGCAATCGTGTCATTACGATTTCTTAAGTCATGTTGACGGCAGTGAAGGGACTTGAGCTAGAGTTCGTCACGGCCACGCTAGCTGGAGATTCGTCTGTAAAAACTTGCATTGTGGTCACAGAGGTGCCTGTGCTAACTTTCCTATGGTGTAGAAATATACCTAGTTGGATGAATCTTATTGTGGCTAGCTGGTCTAGTGGCTAGCGCGACGGGCTGGAGTTTTGAGACTCTATGACCGCGGGTTCAATCCCGGCCGGGGTATGGTTTATTTGCAATCGTGTCATTACGATTTCTTAAGTCATGTTGACGGCAGTGAAGGGACTTGAGCTAGAGTTCGTCACGGCCACGCTAGCTGGAGATTCGTCTGTAAAAACTTGCATTTGTGGTCACAGAGGTGCCTGTGCTAACTTTCCTATGGTGTAGAAATATACCTAGTTGGATGAATCTTATTGTGGCTAGCTGGTCTAGTGGCTAGCGCGACGGGCTGGAGTTTTGAGACTCTATGACCGCGGGTTCAATCCCGGCCGGGGGTATGGTTTATTTGCAATCGTGTCATTACGATTTCTTAAGTCATGTTGACGGCAGTGAAGGGACTTGAGCTAGAGTTCGTCACGGCCACGCTAGCTGGAGATTCGTCTGTAAAAACTTGCATTTGTGGTCACAGAGGTGCCTGTGCTAACTTTCCTATGGTGTAGAAATATACCTAGTTGGATGAATCTTATTGTGGCTAGCTGGTCTAGTGGCTAGCGCGACGGGCTGGAGTTTTGAGACTCTATGACCGCGGGTTCAATCCCGGCCGGGGGTATGGTTTAGCACTTATCCGTATTGCATCTATGCCTGTGTCATCATTTGTGGTTGTCTCAGACTCCCTTAGTGCTTTACAGGCTATACAAAAATTTGATACACCTCACCCCTTAGTCCTCCGTATCCAACTTTGGCTACGCCGCATCTTTACCAAGCATAAAGATATTGTTTTTTGTTGGGTCCCTGGTCATGTTGACGTACAGGGCAATGAACAGGCAGACACTGCTGCGGCGGTCAGGTGGTCTGGTGGCTAAAGCTCCCGCTTCACACACGGAGGGCCCGGGTTCAATTCCCGGCGGGTGGAAACATTTGACACGTTTCCTTACACCTGTTGTCCTGTTCACCTAGCAGCAAATAGGTACCTGGGTGTTAGTCGACTGGTGTGGGTCGCATCCTGGGGACAAGATTAAGGACCCCAATGGAAATAAGTTAGACAGTCCTCGATGACGCACTGACTTTCTTGGGTTATCCTGGGTGGCTAACCCTCCGGGGTTAAAAATCCGAACGAAATCTTATCTTATCTTATCTTACATGACCTACCAGTTTCTTATAGAGGTATTCCATTTACGGACTATTTTGCTGCAATATCTTCCCACCTTCACACCTTTTGGGCAACAACGTTGGTCTACTATGCTCGGCAACAAACTTCAGTCTATTAAACCGAGTATAGGTTACTGGCCGTCTTCTTATCACCAGTGTCGAGGTTGGGAGACTACTCCCGTCTTTGCATTGGCCATACTCGTCTTACTCATGTATATCTCATGGAGAGGCGTCTTGCTCCTCTCTGTGAGAATTGCCAAGCTCCATTATCAGTCAGCCACATTCTGTTGGACTGCCCACTTTATCAGCGAGCACGCAGAATTTACCTCTGTCGTCGTCTTCGCTCCGCTGCTCTCTCTTTACCTTCCCTTCTCGCTGATGGACCCACCTTTCATCCGGACTCTTCATTGACTTTTTGACAACGACTGACTTACTTCACAAATTCTGATACCTTCAGCCCTTTCTACTTCAATCTCTTGCTACCTTCTACCCCGTACTATCCCCTGCCCCGCTGTTTTCTGTAACCTGCTGATCATCCCCCCTCCCTTCTGCCCTCCAATTCCCTTGCTTCCTTCCCTACCCTGCAGCGCTGTATAGCCCTTGTGGCTTAGCGCTTCTTTTTGATTATAATAATAATTTTGGCGTTCAAGTTCCACTGTTGCTGCTCGTGCCTTGACTGGAAGATGACTCTCCCCATCCTGTAACAAATATATTAGATAAAAAAGAATACTGGGAGAGTTTAATAATAAATAACAAATATAAATGAAAAATTGTGGGGAAACTCTTCCTCCAAAAAATGGTGAAGGGCATTTAGTACAAGGTACAGTTACTCTAACCTAACTTGGATCAAACCTAGTCTTTCCATTCCTCAGCTCCATGACCCCTGTTAGATCAGAATTATCTACAATATATCAAGATCCTTGTGGGTTTAGCACTTGCTGCATATAATCAGTTAAATATACAGTATTATTTTAAGATTTAAAGAAAGCAGTATAAAAGAATACAGACAGGGCCCATTTGTATGGCTCCTAAGGTTCTTGACCCCAAACAATAAGCGAAAATTGCCAGTGGGTGGAACAAAGCAGTTTTTCCATTATCAGATGCATCTAAAATGCCTGTGATCATGTGACTCCTTTGTTGTTGGGTAGGTGGTGCTTTCCCTGGTTGAGTATCATGCATACTAATGTTTTAGAAATTTTGTAGCTTCCAGTGTTACGCTCTGTGGTGTTGGTGACAGTGATTCGCAAGTACCACCAACACTGCTGAATCAACTTCTAACAAAGCAGTGGCACTGCAAAACCCACTTCAAAGAATTAACACTGACACCATGGAGTGTAACACTGGAAGCTACAATATTTCTAAAACATAAGCATACATGATACTCAACCAGGCAAAGCACCACCTACTCAACAACAAAGAAGTCACATGATCTCATTGTCTACCTGTCCATCCCAATATGGCATTCTTCAGGTCACCATGCTTCACTCATACCTCACTTTCCACCTAATATATATTGTCTTTTAACTTCATGGTAGAAGTGATCAAGCTCCCAGGACCGAAACATTTTCCAATAAAAATGTCCTAGTGTTTGCTTGCGTGTTCCTCCAAACAAAGACAGAGATAAACAAAGTATGTACTGAGGATATTGAATCAAGCAAGAACTAGAAATGATAAATTTAAATTTAGAAAGGACATACAAAAGTACTTGTATTCAAAGTTGTCAATGAGTTTACCAATCTGCCAAGTAGGGCCAAAGAAAAAGATTAGACATGTATGAACAAGAAGGGCTGGATTTGATTAGGACATGAGGCTTTGGGAAAAGGTTAGACAAATAGGTGGGTGAAAAAGACCTGCCTCATAGGGCAAGTAGGCCTGCTAGTGTTCATTTGTGACTTTCCTGAGCAGGGTGCTCATAGCCTTATAAGGCCATGTACCTTTATTTTTATACTTGATAAAATTGTCATGTATAAGTGTCATCATAAAAGTTTTACAGAAGTGTCTTTCTTTTGTGTCAGCTTACACCATTGTTCATCCACTTGTCATTGTAATGCCTCCAATTTGCACCAGAGAAGGGTAAAACTATGGAGCAAATTTAAGAAAAAAAATAGCTGAACAGTATGTAGTGTGTCTGGTAAGATTGTAGTGTGTCTTATAAGACTGTAGTGTGTCTTGTAAGACTGTAGTGTGTCTTGTAAGACTGTAGTGTGTCTTGTAAGATTGTAGTGTGTCTTGTAAGACTGTAGTTTGTCTTGAAAGACTGCAGTGTGTCTTGTAAGACTATAGTGTGTCTTGAAAGACTGTACTGTGTCTTGAAAGACTACGGTGTGTCTTGTAAGACTGTAGTGTGTCTTGTAAGACTGTAGTGTGTCTTGTAAGACTGTAGAGTCTTGAAAGACTGTAGTGTGTCTTGTAAGACTACAGTGTGTCTTGAAAGACCGTAGTGTGTCTTGAAAGACTGTAGTGTGTCTTGAAAGACGGTAATGTGTCTTGTAAGACTGTAGTGTGTCTTGTAAGACTGTAATGTGTCTTGTAAGACTGTAGTGTTTCTTGTAAGACTGTAGTGTGTCTTGTAAGACTAGTGTCTAGTAAGACTGTAGAGTGTCTTTTAAGACTGTAGTGTGTCTTGTAAGACTGTAGTGTGTCTTGTAAGACTGTAGTGTGTCTTGTAAGACTGTAGTGTGTTTTGTAAGACTGTAGTGTGTCTTGTAAGACTGTAGTGTGTCTTGTAAGACTTCAGTGTGTCTTGTAAGACTGTAGTGTGTCTTGTAAGACTGTAGTGTGTCTTGTAAGACTGTAGATAAGATAAGATAGATAAGATTTCGTTCGGATTTTTAACCCCGGAGGGTTAGCCACCCAGGATAACCCAAGAAAGTCAGTGCGTCATCGAGGACTGTCTAACTTATTTCCATTGGGGTCCTTAATCTTGTCCCCTAGGATGCGACCCACACCAGCCGACTAACACCCAGGTACCTATTTGCTGCTAGGTGAACAGGACAACAGGTGTAAGGAAACGTGTCGAAATGTTTCCACCCGCCGGGAATCGAACCCGGGCCCTCCGTGTGTGAAGCGGGAGCTTTAGCCACCAGGCCACCGGGCCACTAGTGTGTCTTGTAAGACTGTAGTGTGTCTTGAAAGACTGTAGTGTGTCTTGTAAGACTGTAGTGTGTCTTGTAAGACTGTAGTGTGTCTTGTAAGACTGTAGTGTGTCTTGTAAGACTGTAGTGTGTCTTGTAAGACTGTAGTGTGTCTTGTAAGACTGTAGTGTGTCTTGTAAGACTGTAGTGTGTCTTGTAAGACTTCAGTGTGTCTTGTAAGACTGTAGTGTGTCTTGTAAGACTGTAGTGTTTCTTGTAAGACTGTAGTGTGTCTTGTAAGACTAGTGTCTTGTAAGACTGTAGTGTGTCTCGTAAGACTGTAGTGTGTCTTGAAAGACTGTAGTGTGTCTTGTAAGACAGTAGTGTGTCTTGTAAGACTGTAGTGTGTCTTGTAAGACTGTAGTGTGTCTTGTAAGACTGTAGTGTGTCTTGTAAGACTGTAGTGTGTTTTGTAAGACTGTAGTGTGTCTTGTAAGACTGTAGTGTGTCTTGTAAGACTGTAGTGTGTCTTGTAAGACTGTAGTGAATATTGTAAGACTTCAGTGTGTCTTGTAAGACAGTAGTGTGTCTTGCAAGACTGTAGTGTGTCTTGTAAGACTTCAGTGTGTCTTGTAAGACTGTAGTGTGTCTTGAAAGACTGTAGTGTGTCTTGTAAGACTGTAGTGTGTCTTGTAAGACTGTAGTGTGTCTTGTAAGACTGTAGTGTGTTTTGTAAGACTGTAGTGTGTCTTGTAAGACTGTAGTGTGTCTTGTAAGACTGTAGTGTGTCTTGTAAGACTGTAGTGAATATTGTAAGACTTCAGTGTGTCTTGTAAGACAGTAGTGTGTCTTGCAAGACTGTAGTGTGTCTTGTAAGACTTCAGTGTGTCTTGTAAGACTGTAGTGTGTCTTGAAAGACTGTAGTGTTTCTTGTAAGACTGTAGTGTGTCTTGTAAGACTAGTGTCTTGTAAGACTGTAGTGTGTCTTGTAAGACTGTAGTGTGTCTTGTAAGACTGTAGTGTGTCTTGTAAGACTGTAGTGTGTATTGTAAGACTGTAGTGAGTCTTGTAAGACTGTAGTGTGTTTTGTAAGACTGTAGTGTGTCTTGTAAGACTGTAGTCTGTCTTGAAAGACAGTAGTGTGTCTTATAAGAACATAAGAACATAAGAACGAAGGAACACTGCAGAAGGCCTACTGGCCCATGCGAGGCAGGTCCAATCCCTACCGGCTTAAGGCAATGCACCCAACCTAGTCAGGTCAGGTCACATTGACTTAAGGAGGAACACGGCAACCGACTGTTAGCACAAGCTATCAGGT
>NW_026466296.1:0-14052 GCF_026875155.1 Cherax quadricarinatus
TTAAAAAAACTTATGTATCCTGTCTTAAATAAACTTACATACTGTGCTGGCATGCAGGTACACATTAAAACAGTAAGAGTGTCTTTGTCTCCAGACTAAATTTTAGTAATGATTATAAAAACCCTCGAGTCTCATTAAATGTCGTATATTTACTTTAAAATACACATTTTCCATTAATCCATCAAATGATATTTTTAAAAAATTATATAATAAACACGATACATAACATAAAAGATGATAAATACACCCCCAAAATAATAAATAAACATAAATATGAGAGTGGTAGCAGACGACTTGCAGAATGACGCAATATTAGAAATGAAATAATAATAATAAAATCACCGAGTCTCATTAAATGTTGTATATTACGTTAATATACACATTTTCATTAATCCATCCATTATATTTTTTTAAAAATTATATAATAAACACGATACATAACACAAAAGATGATAAAAAACACCCCACAAAAGAATAAATAAACATAAAATGAGATGAGAAAAAAAATTGTAATGAGAACAGATTATCCAACTTACAAGGTGAATAAAAAAAGACCTGGAAGACCCTATCAAAATTCGGGGAACAAAAAAGATATCACGAAATAGCGAAATAAAATTAGCAAAATCAGATGACCCCAACTCCCACCAACAGAAACAGCAAACAGACTCAATGATTTCTTCTCCACTATAGGAAAAAACCTTGCCAATAAAATCCAAGCTCAGATACCCCACCAAATGACTACCTCACTGGCAACTACCCGAACACACGTTCCTAGCTCCAACTAACCCATACGAAGTCTCCCTTATTATCAACGCACTAAAAAAAAAGGGCGGGAAATTTTAAAATACCTTACCCCCCCTTCATATACAAAAAAGTGTCACAATACTATCACCAATCATTGCAACACTCTTTAACAAATCCATTGAATCCTCCCCCTTTTCCCTACAGTTCTCAAAAGCAAGGGTCACCCCAATCCATAAAGGGGGAGACCAACAGAGTTGAATAACTATGGCCAATATCCAATTTACACCCTCTCTAAAAAATTTTCGAAAAATTAATTCATAACCAATCTACTCCACCTCATCTCCCAAAACATTTTCAACCCCTGCCAATTTGGATTCAGACCTAATAAAAATACTAATGATGCTATTATACACATGCTGAAACATATATACACTGCAATAGAGAAAAAAGAAGTCCCACTGGGGATCTTCATTGACTTACGAAAGCTTTTTATACAGTTGACCATGACTTGCTCCACGTTTAAAATTGTCACACTAGGTATTAGAGGGCACTCCCTCAACTACCTCAAGTCATACCTCAGCAACAGAAGCCAATATGTGTACGCAAATGGGGCAAGCTCTTCCGCACAACCATTAAAAATTGTGTCCCACAGGGAAGAGTCTTGGGTTTCTCCTATACATAAATGACCTACCAAATACTTGACAATTACTCAAACCCACACTTTTTGCAGATGATACTACATACGTCTTCTCTCACCCGAGCCCAGTCACGCTAGCCCCAAAACTGTAAACACCGAATTACAGAAAATATCTACCTGGATGAGGACAACCAAACTTACACTAAACATTGACAAAACCTACTTCATTCAGTTTGGTAAAACCCAGCTACAGATGTACCTTTAACATAACGATAAACAGATCACCTATCACAAAGCTAACAAAGAGAAAATTCTTAGGGAAACCACCTTGATAAAAGACTAAATTTCATACACATATACAACAAATTTCTAAGAAAATTTCCAATACATAAAGGTGGTGACCCTAACAGACTTAAACAACTTTAGGCCAATATCTAACTTACCATTGGGTATCCAAAATCTTTGAGAAACTCGTGCACAGGAGACTGTATCATTTATAACGGCTCAAAACATACTCAACCCCTGCCAATTTGGATTCAGAAAAAATAAAAGCACTAATGATGCAATCATAAAAATGCTAGATCTGCTTTACACAGCATTGGAAAATAAAGAATATCCACTAGGAATTTTTATTGACCTAAGAAAAGTTTTTTGACCAGTAGACCACGACATCCTACTCCACAAACTTTATCATTATGGTATAAGAGGCCATGCGCCCTTTCTTATTTTAAATCTTACATTACTAATAGGTATCAGTATGTCACCATTAAAGACACAGCATCAGCAACAAAGGCCACTTGATACTGGAGTTTTCCCCAGGGAAGTGTCCTTGGTCCCCTGCTCTTTCCCCATATACATCAATGACCTTCCAAACGTATCACAACACCTGAAACCCATTCTCTTTGCTGACGACACGACTTATGTCCCTCTCTCACCCTAATCTTGCCAAACCCCGAACAACCACTGTGAATGAGGAGCTGATCAAAATATCGACTTGGAAAGACAGCCAATAAACTTATGCTTAACACTGACAAAACCTACTATATTATGTTTGGTAGCAGAGCAGGAGATGCACAAATTAACATTAAGATTGACAACACTCTAATTACCAGAAATAAATGGGGGCAAATTCCTAGGCTTTTACCTTGACAACAACCTGAATTTCAGCACCCATAACCAGCATATAATAACCAAAAAAGTATCCAAAACGGTTGGGATCCTCTCCAAGATACGATACTAAAGTGCCGCAAAATGCCCTTCTCACACTATACCACTCACTATTTAACCATATCTCACCATGCTAAATTTTTGCTTGGGGATCAACTGCAGCAACACACCCAAAGCCAATAATAACCCAACAAAAAGCTGCAGTAAGAATGATCACTAAATCCCATCCCTGGCAACACACCCCCCCCACTCTTCATAGACCTAAACTTCTCCCTGTTCAGTACATCCACACTTACTACTGTGCAATCTACATCTACAGGGGCTTAAACTCTAATATCAACCTTGACCTAAAATGCTTTCTTGATAGTTGGGGACAGAACCCACAGGCATAACACCAGACACAAACACTCAAACGACATTCCCCGTGTCTGACTAAACCTTTACAAAAAATCAATGTATGTAAAAGGGCCCTAAAACGGGAATCCCCACCTGAGAACCTAGAACTGCAGACACATTCATCACCTTCAAAACTACCATTAAAAAAAAACATCTTATCTCCCTGATACACCCTGTCAACTAACTACATGAATACCCCCTGGTGGTTCACACTTACACTCACTGACTCATTTGACCATAAACAGAAATATTACCTGGAGTTTACCGGGAAAGAGAGTTTCCGGGGGTCAACGCCCCCGCGGCCTGGTCTGTGACCGGGCCTCCTGGTGGATCAGAGCCTGATCAACCGGGCTGTTGCTGCTGGCTGCACGCAAACCAATGTACGAGCCACAGCCCAGCTGATCAGGAACGACTTTAGGTGCTTGTCCAGTGCCAGCTTGAAGACTGCCAGGGGTCTGTTGGTAATCCCCTTATGTGTGCTGGGAGGCAGTTGAACAGTCTCTGGCCCCTGACACTTATTGTATGGTCTCTTAACGTGCTAGTGACACCCCTGCTTTTCATTGGGGGATGGTGCATCGTCTGCCAATTTCTTTTGCTTTCGTAGTGAGTGATTTTCGTGTGCAATTTCGGTACTAGTCCCTCTAGGATTTTCCAGGTGTAATAATCATGTATCTCCCCTCCTGCGTTCCAGGGAATACAGGTTTAGGAACCTCAAGCGCTCCCAGTAATTTAGGTTTTTTATCTCCGTTATGCGCGCCGTGAAATTTTCTCTGTACTTTTTCTAGGTCGCAATTTCACCCTGCCTTGAAAGGTGCTTTAGTGTGCAGCAATATCCAGCCTAGATAGAACAAGTGACCTGAAGAGTGTCATCATGGGCTTGGCCTCCCTAGTTTTGAAGGTTCTCATTACCCCATCCTGTCATTTTTCAAGCAGATGCGATTGATACAATGTTATGGTCCTTGAAGGTGAGATCCTCCGACATGATCACTCCCAGGTCTTTGACGTTGGTGTTTCGCTCTATTTTGTGGCCCAGAATTTGTTTTGTACTCTGATGAAGATTTAATTTCCTCATGTTTACCATATCTGAGTAATTGAAATTTCTCATTGTTGAACTTCATATTGTTTTCTGCAGCCCACTGAAAGATTTGGTTGATGTCCGCCTGGAGCCTTGCAGTGTCTGCAATGGAAAAACACTGTCATGAAAGATTCGGGAGTCATCTGCAAAGGAAAAACATGGGGCTGTGGCTGACATCCTTGTCTATGTCGGATATGAGGATGAGGAACAAGAGGGAGCGAGTACTGTGCCTTGTGGAACAGAGCTTTTCAAACCGTAGCTGCCTCGGACTTTTACTCTGTTGACGACTACCTCTCTGTGTTCTGTTAGTGAGAAAATTTAGATCCATCGACCAACTTTTCCTGTTATTCCTTTAGCAGCATTTTGTGCACTATTACGCCATGGTCACACTTGTCGAAGGCTTTTGGGAAAGTCTGTATATTATTACATCTGCATTCTTTTGTCTTCTATTGCATTTAGGACCTTGTCGTAGTGATCCAATAGTTGAGACAGACAGGAGCCACCAGTTCTAAACCCATTTTGCCCTGGGTTGTGTAACTGATGGGTTTCTAGATGGGGGGTGATCTTGCTTCTTAGGGCCCTTTCAAAGATTTTTATGATATGGGATGTTAGTGCTATTGGTCTGTAGTTCTTGCTGTTGCTTTACTGCCCCCTTTGTGGAGTGGGGCTATGTCTGTTGTTTTTAGTAACTGTGGGACGACCCCGTGTCCATGCTCCCTCTCCATAGGATGGAAAAGGCTCGTGATAGGGGCTTCTTTCAGGGTTTTTGATGAACACAGAGTTTTCCCTGAGTCTGGCCCTGTGATACTCCAATACTGAAACTATGTACTGTGCCAAAACAAAAGCATTTACATTGCAAACTCACAAACTAGTATTTAGTCACTTAGCCATAATACCAACTTACCTCATAATTTTTAATATTTTACAATTAAGAATAAAACAAGTCTGCCCGAAATGCCTAAGCCATGCTAAGCATTTTAGTGGTACACTCTGTAACACTATTTACTACATGTAAAACCACACAATAGCCAAATTTTTGTAAAATCAGCATTGTAATCCTTATAAGAATAACTTTGAATTTGAATTTGAATTTGAATAAAGGCTTTGAAGTGACCTCAGACACTGAATTGACCCTAAGAGAGCTTTGGAAAGATCACTTCAATATCCTCAGTTGCATAAACCTTATAGGTAAGGCTTGGGAGGGAAGTGACTTGCAGGACTTTGAACTCTGCTTGGAGGAAACTGTAGCCACAGTGTGTAAAAGAAAAGGGATTTTTGAAGGGGTTTTGGGGGCTAACCCTAGAGCCCTTGCAGTAGTGAAACTATTGTTCTTTGGGGAAGTCCTTGGGTTGGAGGTTTTTGGCAAGGGATGTGGAAGAATTGGTGCAAATGACGATAAAAGAACAAACCACTGCAGCCTGCAAGAGCTTGGGGTGCAACGCAATAGATCAAGCCAGGAATGTTCTTCAGAGCAGGGGGAAGAGAGACAAGGAAGATCCCTTCATCAAGGTTAAGGAAATGTTACGATTTTAAAAAAAGCAAGCATTTATCAATGAATTTTATCCGTCACAGCTGTTGCAAGCGTATTGGCAACATGCACAAGAAACTTTTGTGCCCATTTTAGGGAAATCCTAAGGGCACATGAAACAAACTCTCGGGGCCAAATTTTTTTGGTGCAACGGGGCCATGACTCTCAACTGGTCCTAGGGGCATTAAAAAAACCCAAAGAAGGGGGAAACCCCCACCAAAGGACTTGGTACCGAAGCTTTAGGGAAGGGGATTCCATTTCCAAACAATAAAGACCTCAATCCCCCCCTCTGCTGGCACATCACTCATCAAAAATTTTTACAATAAAAGGAAGGGGCTTTTTAATTTATTGTTTATTTTGCATTCCATTCTTTTTTTGTGGGGGGAAATGTATTTTTTCAGAAAAAAAAAAAAATATTTATTTAATACTTTTAGAAACTGGAATGGATTAATTCTTTTTCCCATCATTATTTCTTCGGGGGGAAAATTAAAATTCGAAAAGGGCTAATTCGACCAAAGGCTGCTTTCTGGAATGGATTTAAAAAAACTTTGGTCGAGGGCCACTTACTCACTTTTTCACCACTTTTGCACTTTTTTTTTTTTTGCCAGGCTTCAAATTTGTGTGTGTGTGTAAATATATATATTTTAATAACACATGGACCCCCGCTTTACGATCAGCTCCCCCGCGACCAAATGTAAGTATATTTATGTAAGTTTTGTTTTTACATGTTGTTTTTAGGGGCTGAAATGGGCTAACTAATTCACAGTATTCCTTATGAGAAAAAATTCGTTTAAAACGGGACCTGAACAACTTCTGGAATGAAATAATATCGAAAACCCGGGGGGTCCCCTGTACTACTAAAGATATGTAATTCATTCATCCCTGTAGGGGAAAATTTTGGTTGTGGAATAATAAATACATGGGCAAATTTTTTTTACAATAATTGATGATTTTCTCAGTATGGTGGAACATTTTGGAAAGACCGTTCCCCTTACCCCACCTGAAAAGAAATGGATATCGAAAAAAAAGCTATTTTTATCGTTTTTCCCCATAAATTTCTCCTGAATTTTTTGACCCCCAGGGTATTTTTTAGGAAGTTTTTTAAAATTAACTTTTGGGCAAAAAAGCAAAAATTTTTTTCCCATTTTTGGCCCTTTTCCTATAAAGGGTTAATAATACTTTCCCACCACTTTTTCATTAAATTAAATGGGTGTCTGGGCCCAAAGTGTATTTAAAATTTATAATTCAAATGAGCCTCTGTATTGCAACTTTTCCTCTCCTTCAGAAGGGGCAGCATTTTTATTTCCAAACCTTCTGCAACTCCAACCCCAGAAAACCCCATTTTTCGAATATCTCCAAAAATATTACTACTCTTATTTTTTTTTCTGTGAAAAAAAGGCACATATAAATTTAAATATCTTGTAGTTTAGTGTTAAAAGAATAAAAAAAGGGGTCAAAAAAGTTAAAATATAACATTAAAGCATATAACCTTTTTTTCCCCTAAAACAATTTCTTTATATGCAAATTTATTAAAATTTTTTAAAGGTTTTTTTATATGAAATTTTTAAAATTTCTTTTTTTTTTTTTTTTGAGAGAGAGAGAGAGAGAGAAATTTTTTTAAATCTATTATTTTTGAGATGATTTTTTTTTATTGTTCATATTTGAAGAAAATTTATTTTGTAATATTATAATAAATCTATTTTGTACAGTAAAAATTTACATAGTTTTATTATTTTTTATGTCATTCATACTGTCAAAAATAAAAAGGGAAATGTCCCATATAGCAGGACCTTTGTGTTTTTTTTTTTGTAATACTTTTTTAAACTTTTTTTGCAGGTGAAATTTTTCTGTCTTGGTGGATTGCCCCATTTGGGCCCATGGAAGCCCAATACCCAGAGGAAACCCCCAAACCCTTTAAAGGGTCACATCAACCAAAGGGAAACTAAAAAAAAAAAAAATTAGAAAAAAATCAACCAATTTAAATTTTTGTAAAGTAAAAGGACCTGAAAATTTAATGTGCATTTTTTTTTGGGCAACTTTTTCGCCTCAAAAAAGCAGAACGTTGCCACAATAAAATGTCAAAATTATTTGCACTTGTGTCCTTTTACTTTAAATTGCCCCGGAAATTCAAAACCAAACTTTTTTTACAACCAATTTAATTTTATTAAAAACTTTAAAAATTTAAAACCCCCTTAAAAACGGTCCCGAATAAAATCGATTTCCCAAATCAGTAATGCCCCCAAAAGTAATCTATGTTTTTTTTTTAAAATATTTTCAAATATAAAAAAAAAAAAAAGTAGAAAAAAAAGTTTTTTTTATTTTTTTCAAATGAAAAAAAAAAAAATGATTTTAAAATTTTTTTAAACTATTTTTCAAATGTTAAAAAAAACGAATGTATCCCTTTTGGGACCTTTTAAAACCCTTAAAGGGTCAAAATGAAATATATATGTTCACGGGGGATTGCCCCAAAAACGTATATAAACTTTTAAACTACTTGAAAGCCCCCCAAAAACGTATACGGGAGGGCCCCCGCTTTATGGCGTTTCCTTTACGGCGTTCCGCTAATACGGCCCATTTAAAATTTAATGACCAAAATTTCGCTAAAAGGGCCCCTCCCCCCACCTAAACTTTCTAATAGGGTTTAACCCCCGCGCCCCCCCCCGTTTTGTTAAAATTTTTTGTAGCTCAAAAAGCACTAAGTTTCCTCCATTTTGTCTGGAAACCCAAAATTTCAAATGTTTTTAAAAGAAATTTCATATTTTATATATATTTCTGATAATTATACTTATGTATCCCTGAAACTTAAATAAACTTTCAACTGTGCTGGCATGCAGGGACACATTAAAAATCGTAAGAGTGCTTATGGGCTCCAGACTTTAAATTGTAATATTATAAAAAACATCGAGCCCAAATTTTTAAAGTGTATATTACTTAAAAAACACATTTTCATTAATCCACTATGATATTTTTTTTCAAAATTATATAAAAAACACGATACATAAATAAAAAGATGAAAAAATACACCCCCACAATATAATAAATAAACATAAATTTTGAGATGTGGTTGGGAACCCACTTGCAGAAAATGACGCCAAATTTGAAATGATAATAAAAATAATAATAATCACCGAGTCCCATTAAATGTTTTTATATTACTTTAAAATACAAAAATTTCATTAAATCCCTCCATTTTAAAATTTTTTTTTAAAATTTTTAAATAAACAAAACATAAAAATAAAAAGATGATAAAAAACACCCCACAAAAGGAAAAAAAAAACCCAAAAAAAGAGATGAGAAAAAAAAAATTTTATTATGAGAACAGATTATCCAACTTACAAGGTGATATAAAAAAGACCTGGAAGACCCTATCAGAAATTCTGGGAACAAAAAAGATATCACGAAATAGTGAAATAAAATTAGCAAAATCAGATGAATCCCAACTCCCACCAACAGAAACAGCAAACAGACTCAATGATTTCTTCTCCACTATAGGAAAAAACCTTGCCAATAAAATCCCAAGCTCAGATACCCCACCAAATGACTACCTCACTGGCAACTACCCGAACACATACGAAGTCTCCCTTATTATCAACGCACTAAAAACAAGGCAGGAGATTTAAATACCTTACCACCCTTCATATACAAAAAAGTGTCACAAGTACTATCACCAATCATTGCAACACTCTTTAACAAATCCATTGAATCCTCCACCTTTCCTACAGTTCTCAAAATAGCAAGGGTCACTCCGATCCATAAAGGAGGAGACCAAACAGAGTTGAATAACTATAGGCCAATATCCAATTTACACCCTCTCTCAAAAATCTTCGAAAAATTAATTCATAACCAATCTACTCCTACCTCATCTCCCAAAACATTCTCAACCCCTGCCAATTTGGATTCAGACCTAATAAAAATACTAATGATGCTATTATACACATGCTAGAACATATATACACTGCAATAGAGAAAAAAGAATTCCCACTGGGGATCTTCATTGACTTACGTAAAGCTTTTGATACAGTTGACAATGACTTGCACCACGTAAAATTGTCACACTATGGTATTAGAGGGCACTCCCTCAACTACCTCAAGTCATACCTCAGCAACAGAAGCCAATATGTGTACGCAAATGGGGCAAGCTCTTCCGCACAACCAATTACAATTGGTGTCCCACAGGGAAGCGTCCTTGGCCCTCTTCTCTTTCTCCTATACATAAATGACCTACCAAATGCTTGACAATTACTCAAACCCACACTTTTTGCAGATGATACTACATACGTCTTCTCTCACCCAAGCCCAGTCACGCTAGCCAATACTGTAAACACCGAATTACAGAAAATATCTACCTGGATGAGGACTAACAAACTTACACTAAACATTGACAAAACCTACTTCATTCAGTTTGGTAACCGAGCTACAGATGTACCTCTTAACATAACGATAAACAGATCACCTATCACAAAGCTAACAAAGTGAAAATTCTTAGGAATCCACCTTGATAATAGACTCAAATTTCATACACATATACAACAAATTTCTAAGAAAATTTCCAAGACTGTAGGCATACTATCGAAGATACGGTACTATGTTCCACAGTCAGCCCTCCTGGCCCTTTATCACTCTCTTATTTACCCCTATCTCTCCTATGGAATTTGTGCATGGGGCTCAACAACAATTAACCATCTCAGACCACTAATTACCCAACAAAAGGCTGCAGTTAGAATGATAACAAATTCTCACTACAGGCAGCACACTCCACCAATATTCAAAACACTCAACCTACTCACCATACAAAACATCCATACTTATTATTGCACCTATTACATACATAGAACACTTAACTCTGATATTAACCCTCCCCTCAAACATCTCCTTGCCAACCTCAACAGAACACATGACCATAACACAAGGCACAGATCACTCTTTAATGTTCCTCGTGTCCATCTCACGCTATGCAAAAACTCAATGCACATAAAGGCCCTAAAATCTGGAATTCATTACCTGTAATATAAAAAGAAAACACTACCTGTTTACAAATTCAAGTCTCTTCTCAAAGATCACTTACTCACTCAAAACCAAATAAATACTGAATAACTGAACCTTATAAATTGTATATCCTAAATGTTACTCACAATTATATCACACAAATGTTAAACCTAGGACCCAATCTAACTTTGTTATTTTTTTAAATACACTTCCTAACAGAATACTCCATTCGACTGAATGTACAGCAATGCATGCAACCATATGACCTGTCTTTGTAATACTCATTTGTATTTTATAGTTATCTGTTTACAATAATGTCTTATCACTGATTTCATCATTGCTTAGTTTAATCTTAAGTTAATTTTAAGCCAGCCCGTAATGCTATGCATATAAGTGGCTTTGGCATGCTGCTCTTACCTGTATTTTTTTGTACCTCTGTATGTATGCTAAAATTACTAAATAAATAAATAAATAAATAAAGATGTGGTAGCCAGATAACTTGTACAAGTGATGCCAAGAATAACATTTTCTCTAATATAACATAAGAGAAAATGTGTTACTGTGGGTAACTGTAGAAAATTATTCCTTTCGTATGTATGTAAGTAAGTTTATTCAGGTATACACAAATACAGTTACATAGATTATCATACATAACAACATATGTGTAGAGAACCTAGGATAACCCAAAAAAGTCAGAGTGACTTATTTCCATTGCCTTCACTCAGAGCATTATTTCTTCTCAAAATGATGTTACATGAGAATGGGAGTGTTCTTCTTTATTTATTCTACCGTATCAATGTAGAGACAACCTGTACACAATGTAACTTGTACACAAACCAGACGTGTACACTGTTTGTTTACAAAACTTACCTTCGCCTGGTTTGTTTACATAACTCTGCGCCTGTCCTCTCTCATGCACTCATTCTTTCTCTCTCTCATTTATTCGTTTTATCTCATTTACTTACTCCTGACCCTACATTAAGACTACAAATATTTTAAGGTAAGTAATGAGTGAACTGTATATACATTTTATCGCTCTGGGATGCTTAAATGTAATAGAATATTATGTGTAGGTGGGTTGGCCTGCTATGGTAGCCCGGCTGACTACCATACATACCACACTTGATTTTGTACAATAAATACTACTCATCTCACCCTATATTTTAAGGTAAGTAATGAGTGAATTGTATATACATTTTATCGCTCTGGGATGCTTAAATATCATAGAATTTTATGTGTGGGTGGGGTGGCCTGGTATGGTAGCCTGGCTGACTACCATACATACCACACTTGATTTCTTACAATAAATACTACTTGTCTCACCCTAGATTAAGACTATAAATATTTTAAGGTAAGTAATGAGTGCACTATGTGTGTATTGTACTTTTTTATTGTTTTTGATGCCTGGTTCTATTGCTAACCTAATATATGTTAGTGTAAACTTGTTATTCAATTCAATTCAATTCAAAGTTTATTCTCTATAAGGATTACAATGCTGAGTTTACAGAAATTTGGTTATTGTGTGGTTTACATGTAGTAAAATAGTGATTACAGAGTGTACCACTAGAACGCTTAGCATGGCTAGGCATTTCGGGCAGACTTAGTTTTATTCTTAATTGTAAAATATTACAAATTATGAGGTAAGTTGGTATTATGGCTAAGTGACTAAATACTAGATTGTGAGTTTAGCAATGTAAATGCTTTTGTTTTGGCACAGTATATAGTTTCCGTATTGGAGTATCACAGGATTCATTATTTTAAGATTGAGATTAATATTTCTGTTTATGGTCAAATGAGTCAGTGAGTGTAAGTGTGAACCACCAGGTGGTATTCGTGTAGTTAGTTGACAGGTGTATCAGGGAGATAAGATGTTTTCTAATGGTAGTTTTTGAAGGTGATGAATGTGTCTGCAGTTCTAGAGTTCTCAGGTAGGGTATTCCAGATTTTAGGGCCTTTGACATACATTGAATTTTTGTAAAGGTTTAGTCGGACACAGGGAATGTCGTAGAGATGTTTGTGTCTGGTGTTATGCCTGTGGGTTCTGTCACAACTATCAAGAAAGCATTTTAGGTCAAGGTTGATATTAGAGTTTAAGGCCCTGTAGATGTAGATTGCACAGTAGTAAGTGTGGATGTACTGAACAGGGAGTAAGTTTAGGTCTATGAAGAGTGGGGGGGTGTGTTGCCAGGGATGGGATTCAGTGATTATTCTTATTGCAGCTTTTTGTTGGGTTAATATTGGCTTTAGGTGTGTTGATGCAGTTGATCCCCAAGCACAAATAGCATAGGTAAGGTATGGATAAATAAGTGAGTGGTATAGTGTGAGAAGGGCATTTTGCGGCACGTAGTATCGTATCTTGCAGAGGATCCCAACCGTTTTGGATACTTTTTTGGTTATATGCTGGATATGGGTGCTGAAATTCAGGTTGTTGTCAAGGTATAAGCCTAGGAATTTGAACCCATTATTTCTGGTAATTAGGGTGTTGTCAATCTTAATGTTAATTTGTGCATCTCCTGCTCTGCTACCAAACATAATATAGTAGGTTTTGTCAGTGATAAGCGTAAGTTTATTGGCTGTCATCTAAGTCGATATTTTGATCAGCTCCTCATTCACAGTGGTGTTGAGGGTGGCAAGATTAGGGTGAGAGATGACATAAGTCGTGTCGTCAGCAAAGAGAATGGGTTTCAGGTATTGGGATACGTTTGGAAGGTCATTGATGTATATAAGGAAGAGCAGGGGACCAAGGACATTTCCCTGCAGAACTCCAGTATCAAGTGGCCGTGTTGCTGATGCTGTGTCTTTAATGGTGACATACTGATACCTATTAGTAATGTAAGATTTTAAATAAGCAAGCGCATGGCCTCTTATACCGTAATGATCAAGTTTGTGGAGTAAGATGTCGTGGTCTACTGTGTCAAAAGCTCTTCTTAGGTCAATAAAAATTCCTAGTGGATATTCCTTATTTCCAATGCTGTGTAAAGCAGATCTAGCATTTTTATGATTGCATCATTAGTGCTTTTATTTTTCCTGAATCCAAATTGGCAGGGTTGAGTATGTTTTGAGCCGTTATAAATGAATACAGTCTCCTGTGCACGAGTTTCTCAAAGATTTTGGATAGCAATGGTAAGTTAGATATTGGCCTATAGTTGTTTAAGTCTGTAGGGTCACCACCTTTATGTATTGGTGTAACCCTTGCCATCTTGAGTAGTTTCGGGAAGGTGCTAGTCTCTAGTGACTTGTTAAAGAGTAATGAAATAGCATGCGAAAGGACATGGCCCGCTCGCTTGTACAGTAATGGTGGGACATGAGACAGATTCCCCGAGTTATTTTTAAGTGACTTTATAAATCTCAGTGACTTCCGTGGGCTCAGTTGGTGCAAGATAGAAGGAATTAGGGAAATTCCCATCTAGGTAGTCCCCGGCATGGGCATTGGTATGTGGGATTTTACTGGCGAGATAGATCCTGTGGTTGAGAAGAATCGTTTATCTGTTAGCTGTGTCAGTGGGATGGGTTTTTTTG
>NW_026466297.1:0-37310 GCF_026875155.1 Cherax quadricarinatus
GCGGGTTACGAATGTGCACCATGTGTGAGAAAAAAGGGGAAATGGGTTTTTGGGTTGCCTTTTTGTGGAAAAAAACGCAGATATGGTGCATGAGAATGTGCACACATGTGTGAGACAGTGCAGATATGTGCATGAGACTGTGCACACAAGTGTGAGACAGCGCAGATATGTGCACACAAGTGTGAGACAGCGCAGATATGCGCATGAGAATGTGCACACAAGTGTGAGCAGGCGCAATTTGTGCATGAGAATGTTTCACACAAATGTGAAAGACAGCGCAGATATGGCATGAGCCTGTGCACACAAATATTAGACAGCGCATTATGTGCATGGAAGTGCACCCATGTGTGAGACAGCGCAGATATTTTCATGAGGGAATGTGCACACATGTGTGAGACAGCGCAGATATGCGCATGAGAATGTGCACACATGTGTGAGACAGCGCAGATATGCGCATGAGAATATGCACACATGTGTGAGACAGCGCAGATATGTGCATGGGAATATGCACACATGTGTGAGACAGCGCAGATATGGGCCCTGAGAATGTGGCACACATGTGTGAGACAGCGCAGAAAATGTGCAATGAGAATGTGCACACAAAGTGTGAGATAGTTCAGATATGTGGCATGGAAATGTGCACACAAGTGTGAGACAGCGCAGGTATGTGCATGAGAATGTGCACACAAGTGTGAGACAGCGCAGATATGCGCATAAGACTGTGCACACAAGTGTGAGACAGCGCAGATATGTGCATGAGAATGTGCACACAAGTGTGAGACAGCGCAGATATGTGCATGAGAATGTGCACACAAGTGTGAGACAGCGCAGATATGTGCATGAGAATGTGCACACATGTGTGAGACAGCGCAGATATGTGCATGGGAATGTGCACACAAGTGTGAGACAGCGCAGATATGTGCATGAGAATGTGCACACAAGTGTGAGACAGCGCAGATATGTGCATGGGAATGTGTACACATGTGTGAGACAGCGCAGATATGTGCATGAGAATGTGCACACAAGTGTGAGACAGCGCAGATATGTGCAAAGGGAATGTGTACACATTGTGAGACAAGCGCAGATTTTGGGGCCAAAGGGATGTGCACACATGTGTGAGACAGCGCAGATATGTGCATGGGAATGTGCACACATGTGTGAGACAGCGCAGATATGTGCATGGGAATGTGCACACAAGTGTGAGACAGCGCAGATATGTGCATGGGAATGTGCACACAAGTGTGAGACAGCGCAGATATGTGCATGGGAATGTGCACACAAGTGTGAGACAGCGCAGATATGTGCATGGGAATGTGCACAAAAGTGTGAGACAGCGCAGATATGTGCATGGGAATGTGCACACAAGTGTGAGACAGCGCAGATATGTGCATGGGAATGTGCACACAAGTGTGAGACAGCGCAGATATGTGCATGGGAATGTGCACACAAGTGTGAGTGATATAAGGCTCAGAATATTAAACACAGTAAGTGTGCTTGGGAATTTGTATTTACATACTTGTTAAACTTTGACGAGAGTATTATATGTGTTGTAATTTACGTGCTCGCTTGTGTGTTTGTGTACTCACCTAGTTGTACTCACCTAGTTGAGGTTGCAGGGGTCGAGTCCAAGCTCCTGGCCCCGCCTCTTCACTGGTCGCTACTAGGTCACTCTCCCTGAACCATGAGCTTTATCGTACCTCTGCTTAAAGTTATGTATGGATCCTGCCTCCACTACATCGCTTCCCAAACTATTCCACTTCCTGACTACTCTGTGGCTGAAGAAATACTTCCTAACATCCCTTTGATTCATCTGTGTCTTCAACTTCCAACTGTGTCCCCTTGTTACTGTGTCCAATCTCTGGAACATCCTGTCTTTGTCCACCTTGTCAATTCCTCTCAGTATTTTGTATGTCGTTATCATGTCCCCCCTATCTCTCCTGTCCTCCAGTGTCGTCAGGTTGATTTCCCTTAACCCTCCTCGTAGGACATACCCTTAGCTCTGGGACTAGTCTTGTTGCAAACCTTTGCACTTTCTCTAGTTTCTTTTCCCCGTGCTTGGCTAGGTGTGGGTTTCAAACTGGTGCCGCATACTCCAATATGGGCCTAAATACACGGTGTACAGGGTCCTGAATGATTCCTTTTTAAGATGTCGGAATGCTGTTCTGAGGTTTGCTAGGCGCCCATATGCTGCAGCAGTTATTTGGTTGATGTGCGCTTCAGGAGATGTGCCTGGTGTTATACTCACCCCAAGATCTTTTTCCTTGAGTGAGGTTTGTAGTCTCTGACCCCCTAAAAATGTACTCCGTCTGCGGCCTTCTTTTGCCCTTCCCCAATCTTCAGCTTTCCCATTTGGGTGGGTTTTGAACTCCAGAGCCAATTGCGGACCAGGCTCACCTGTCCAGATCCCTTTTAGTTCGCCGGGTCTTCGACGAGTAAATTTCTTCTCATCCTTCACGTCATCTGAAAACAGGGACACCTTCAAGTCTATTCCTTCCTCATGTCTTTTCACAAATCCCAGAAACAGCACGGGCCCCTAGGACTGACCCCGGGGGGGACCCCGCGGGTCACAGGTCCCCCATCTGAACACCTGCCACGACAATACTCGCTGCTGTCTTCCTGACAAGTATTCCCTGCCCATTGTAGTGCCTTCCCTTTATCCCTGCTTGGCCCTCCATTTTTGACCAACCTTGTGTGGAACGTGTTAAACGCCTTCTTGCAGTCCAAGAAAATGCAACCCACCCACCCCCCCTCTCTTGTCTTACTGCTGCCCAGTCATGAACTCCATAGGTTTGTGACCAGGTTTTTCCGTCCCTAAACCATTTTGGCTGCTGTTGATGGAATCGTTCCTTTTAGGGTCCCCCATTTTTTCCCTTTAAAAAATCTTCTCCCTGATTTTGCATACTATACATGCAGTGCAGGGTCTGTAGTTTAATGCTTCATGTCTGTCTTTTTTTTTTAAAGATTGGGACTACTTTGCTGTCTTCCCCCTCAGGCAATCCCCTTTTTTTGATAGATGTATTGAATATTGTTTTGGGGGTTACACATAGCGCCTCTGCTCCCTCTCCGGGGCCCCTGGGAGATTTTATCCGGCCCCTTTGCCTTTTGAGGTTCTAGCCCTCATGTGTGGGTTGTGTGTGTGATGGGGTTGTGTTAGGTGTGGGGGTTGGTGTGTGTGTGTTGTGGTGTGGGGGTGTGTGATTTTTGGGTGGTGGGTATTGGTGTGTGTGTGTGGTGGTGTGTGGTGTGTAGTATTTGATGTGTGTGTGTGTGTTGTTTTGGGGTTTTGGGTGGTGTGTGTGTGGGGTGGTGCTTGTGTAGGTTGTGTTGTGGTGTGTGGTGTGTGTGTGTGTTTTGGGGGTGTGTGTGGGTGTTGTGTGTGTGTACGTGTGTATATGTGTGTGGTGTGGGTATGTGTGTGTGATGTGTGTGTGTGATGTGTGTTGGTATGTGGCGGTTGTGGTATGTGCTCACCTTATTTTCTCGTAGTTTTCAACACTTCAGTAATTTGATTTCGTTTTTGGAATTTTTTTTTCGCTGTAACATGACTACGACCTTTTCCCATTTTTTTAACATTTCAATCTTTCATCACATTCGCTGCCTGCTAGGGTGGAGTGCGGTTGTGCCCAGCACCCCCTCTGTTTTTCAGGCGAGCTACCACGTACATCAAAAACCTTGAGTAGTGTGGACGTGCGTGCTCATTTTGGGATATCAAAATGGTGAACATAAAACGGGGAAATAAATACTATCGCAAAGAGCGGGTTTGTGGGACGTTAAGTGGAATCGAAACGTACTTCCCTAACATCATCAGGGGCACATAGGGATCCCCAACGAGGAATTTAGGGGTCGCTCTTAAAGGTTTGTCAAGAATCTTCGTGAAATTTTGAGAGCCGGCTTCTAACAAAAAATTGTCGAGCAGTACCCGGAAAACGCAAGATGTGAAATTTAGCGATGGATTTGGTTACTGATGTTTCTAAATACTCACATGGGTGAAGGTCGAATGTACCCTTCGAGGCTACGGCGTAGGACACAGGAGTTTTTTCGCGTTATGGGACATGTTTCTGCAACCGGGGGGTATGGGGGGAGGGTCCGTATAAAGGGAATCCCGGGAAGGGTTCTTCAAACCCAAAAAAGTCTTTCGGGGCCTATCCCATCCTATTAACGTGACCGGGTTGTAGAACACAGGTTTATGTTACTATCGGGTCAGAGAAAAACTTTCGTCGTGCACTCTTATGAGCACAGGCACCCCAGTGTCCTAGGGGCAGGCTCCCGAATTCGGGAAACCCGTTTGGATTCAACAGTCGTGTGATTTGGGTCCCTGGCTCTGTTGCTCTGGAGGCCGGGGGCCTAAACTCTGGACAAGGAGGTCGACCGGAGGGGCGGGGGAGGAGACGGTGCATTTCCCCGGGGGAGTCGGGGGAGCGAAGGTTATCTGAGGAGCCCTTTATCCAGGAAGCTAGACTCAGGAGGGGTTTTGGAAAGATGTCCAAAAAGGTTTTTTGGATGGGGGACCCCTGGGGGGGCCCATTTAGTGAATTTTTGGGGGGGGGAGGGAACTTGTGGGAAAGGGGGGTAAGAAAAGGCGGGGATGTGGGGTGGCCGGGGGGTACCCAGGAGGATCCTGAGGGGAGATGTGTGTAGGGAAGTTCTAGAAAAAGAATGGGATCAGAGATGAGAGGTTATTAAGGAGGGGGAAGGTAGGGGGAGGTTTGGGGAGCCGATCCCACTTAGTGCAGGGGGTGCGCCTGATTCCAGTGGGAGAGGGAGGGAGAGGTGATGCCGGGATAACTCAGTGGAAAGGGGAAATACTAATGTGAAAAGTGAGGAGAAATCCCAGCGGCATGGGGGAAAAGCCCCCACTTCAAAAATTTTCAGAATGCACGTTTAATGTAAAAGGGACAAAGACGGGTAAAAAAATTTTGGTTTTAGGGGTTTTTTACGGCGGGTTTGTGTAATATTTGCTTTTTGCAAACAAATCATAGGGCTTGTGTGTTGCGGTTAAAAGAAGGGGATGAAATTTTCCCGGGGGGTTTTTGCAATTGAAAGGGGGGTAGCAGTGGAAAAAGGGAACCACCCCTTGCGTGTCATCGGCTGGGAAGAGGGGGGGGGGGGGGGGGGGTCGTGGGGTGGATGGTGTCTGGGGGGGGTCGGCATTTTGTAGGAGTTTACTGCCAGCAACTAGAAATACCAGTAAAAGAATTTTTTGTCAGAGAGGTTTGCTGATCACTTGAGGGTTTGCCTGCTATAACAAAAAAACAAAGGTTAGGAATTTGTGTGTTTGGGAGTGGTGATGTCGAACCGAGAGGGGGGGGGTTGTGTGCTGATGGCTGAGGGATGTTTTGGAGATATTGGGGTTGTTGAGTGGGGGGGGGGGGGGAACCTAGGGGGCACACTTTCTCCTGGGGGATAGAAGGGCGTTGGACAAAAATTTTTTTAAGCGGGTAAGATGTTTGGGGGTGAAAACCTTCGATGTGGGGGTTTTCGATCCAGGGCGGTAATACAGATTTGATGGGGGATGGAGGTGGAAATTTTTTTCTGGGACGGAAAATTAAATTAAGGTTTTTAAGGAGGGGAGGAGGGGGGGGCCTTTTTTCAGTGATTGGTTTTGCCTTTTTGGGGGCTGGGACGGGAGAAATCGTTGTTGGGGGGGAAAAATGCGGGAAAAACCCGGGGAATAGCAAATTTTTTTTTGGGTTAGGGACGGGAAAGGCGAGGGGGCGTTTTGGGTTGCAAAAATATCTGGGGGACAGTTGCAAATTGTTATTTTGGGGGGGGGTGGTAGGAGGGATGACAGGACAGTTCGGGGCAGGATCGCTGAATTACACAATGATAGGTTTGAGCAATTAGGGGTTTGGGCGGGTTTTGAGGATGATTTTGGGGTGATAAGCCGTCTGGGTTTGTTTTACGAAAAAATTTGGGACCGACAGAGTGTAAAACCCCATTCTACAATTTGGGGACAAGCCCTGGGGTGGGAGGGTATCCCGTGGGCGATCCTTTCCAATACGAAAGTAAGTCCTATGCTGATAGTTGTTTAGGGGGAAATGGGGTTGGGGGGGGGAGGGGGTTTTCCGGGAGGTTTTTTTGAAGGGGGGGTTCCATAGCGTTTTAAGGAGCGAAGAGTGGGGTTGGAGGTTGGTATAAGTGAGGTTGAGGGGAAGAGGGAGTTTTTTCGGGATGATACCCGGGGAAAAAAACCAGGGGTAGACGGATACCCCAAAAGTTTTTTTAGAGCACATTGGGGGTGTATTAGGGATGCTTTGTTAGGGGATTGGATCATATGTTAAAAGTGGGGGGTTGGGCAATCGCAAAGTACGGGTGTCCTGTTTTTGGTGCCAAAGAAGGGGGGGAAGAGAGTTGAGTGCTTACCGAGCAATATCTTTTTATGTGTGCGATTACAAGGTTTTTGCGAAAATTTTGGGTAAAAACTGAAGAAGGTCATGGGTCGGTGATAATGGGGGGCAATTTTTGGGATCCCGGGGAGGGGTATGCGGGAGGTATGGACGTATTCGGGATTTCCTTTAGGGTAGAGAGGGGGTATTTAGGTTGGGTTGGGAAAAGCTTATGATTATTGGATAGGGACTTTTGCTTGAGTATGGGGAGAAAAGGGTTTTGGAGGGAGGGTGGGGTTTGGGTGGGTGAGGACATTGTATGAGAATCTCGATAGATAAAAGGGAAATGGGAGGTTGGGTAGTTCTAAAACAGGGGGGGGGTTAAAAGGGAGGGGTGTCACTCTCCCAAATACTCTTTGCAAGTATGCAGAACCTTTCTTGTTCTGGGTTTATGGTGGGATGGGAAGGATGGGGGAGAGAGGTGGTTTTGTGGGGAAAATTGTTTGGTTTTGTAGTGATACAACGTTTTACTTAATGAATAGAAATTTTAAATAAAGTGGGAAGGGTAATTGAGATTTTTGGGAATGCTACTGGGTGAGAGTTAATAAGCAGAAACCGGTTGTTGGGGTAGCAATTGGGTAGGAGGGGGCCTTGGGGGGGGAGTTTGGCTGGTAACTTAGATATAAAGATTTGTGGGATTTTTTATTTAGCAGATGTACAGGGGAGCAGGGGGGTTTTTAAATTTAAAATGGGGAAAGGACCGAGTTTGAGTGGCTCGGAGTCTAAGGCCGGGGATTTAACCCTTTCATCAAAGGGGTTTGGTGGTAAATACGCTGATTTTTTAGTTAAAAGGGGTTGGGAGGGCGGGGAAAATTTTCCCCTAAAAAGTCAGGTATTATGGAATTACAAAGAAGAGCCTTAGGTATGTGTGGGGTTTTGGGGGGGGCGTGGTTTGGGTAAAGCTGGGGTAATGATGCGGTAAGACAGGAGGGTTTGGGGTTGATGGCATTGGGGTCTAGGGTGAAGGCGCTTAGTGAAGCAAGGTAATTCGGGCAGCGGGGGGGAAAGGGGGGTTTTTGGGTGGGGGAGGGGATGGGGGGAAAACCCAAATGGGGGGGTGGCAGGGACTTAGGGATGGAAATATGTTGCGGTTTTTGTTAAAAGGGACGCAATGTTAAAAAACCAAGGAAAAAGGTTAGGGGGGTTGGGGCGTCGCAGGGAAACAATGCAAGGGTGGCAGTGATCCCCCATATATTGGGGGTATAGGGGGGAATTTTTGTAAATTAAGATACCGGCAAAGCGAGGGAATTTGTTTATAGATTCTTAGGGGGCGTTAGCATCGAAAAAGGTGCTAAAGACAAAGGGGAAATAAATTTTTGGTCGATCTAGGAACACTGCCGGAAATGACCATGGAAAAAGAATAAAGATGGGGTCTGCTTGACAGGGGTAATTGTTTAATATGTTAATCCATGCCCCAAGGGGACTAGATAGACTATTCTATACATTAATAAGTAGGTACATAAAGTAGAAACAAAGGTAGTCGGGTGTGAGGTGGCAGATTCCGGTATAATGTGTGTGAGAAAGAATGTGATAATAGGGTGGTTCTGCTTAAGCTCAGGTGCTGTCAGGGGGTACACGTATAATATGTTTAGTCATCCCCCCAAGGGGATAGAGAGCTTAAATTTCTGTGTAATTACTAAGTATAAGAAGGTAGGTAATGTACTTCTGAACCCCAAACTCAATCACTCTGATAGATGGGAAGAGGCAGTACAAAAAAGGATTCAGGTGAGCAGGTGGGCAGATTCCCAGGTTAATGAGTGTGAAAAGAATGTGATAATGGGTGGTATTTCATAAGCAAAGGTGCTGTCAGGGGGACAAGATATTAATATGTTTAAACACCCCAGGGGATAGAGAGGAGGCTTTTTCTGTGTAATTACTATGTTTAACGAAGGTAGGGTAATGATAACTTCTGACACCCAAACTATCACTCTGATAGATGGGAGAGGCAGTACAAAGGATTCTGGTGACTCGGGTACAAGCTTACATCTCGAGGGAGTCACCCTCCCCCTTCCGGGGGCTGCGACTCACTGACGCGATGTTTGCTATTCCACAAACAACACTAACACTGCTGGGTTTAAAAGAACGCGGTAATGGCTGGCAGCTGTCCCCGAGGGAAACCGGATTCCGGGATAATGACCATGGAAAAATATTGAGTTAATGGGGGGTCTGATATGAACCTTTAGCTGGACAGGGTAGGAGTTTAATATGTTTATTCATCCCCCTAAGGGGATAGAGAGTCTTATTACTAAGTGGAACAGCCAGTAGAGTAGATGATCACTTATGACTCCCAAACACTTTAATCTGATAGATGGGAAGAGAGAGGCAGTACAAAGGATCAGGTGACTGGGGGTCTCTGATGGAGTGTTGCGGGGGCTGCTTCTTTTTGGAGAGTCATTCGGGTGTGATTATCAGCCCATGCGCAGCTCTCGGCTACATCGGGGGCATCTGTGTGAAAAGGATTAATAAATATTTTTCAAAGGGTGAAACAAATAAAAGTTCTCTCTTAGCCAGAAATATATTTATTAGTTAATATTCTTTGTTTTATTCTCCTTCCTCAGAACAGCTAGCTTTAAGAGCATGCGCGAAAAACGAGCAGTGCGGAAGATCTACCTCTCTCGCGTCGATGCTTGACCCTGGGGAAAAATCTTTACGGTTTTTCTCTTCCCGCCAAAGATTGCAACAGTCTACTCATTCTAGTTCCTCTTATTCTGTACTCCCTTCTTCAGTACTGCTATTAGCTTTCTTCGTCTTCTCCACTTTGTCATCTGTTTTATCTTTAATAATTTAAACTTTGTTTCTCTGGCAATCTGGATGGACCATAGGATACAGAGTGTAGGATCTAAAGTAAAAGCGTTATCATCCAAATGAGCTAAGACCTCGTTTCCTTGTGGTGATAGTGGTCATCTGACCTTTTAAATTTCTAATTTGATTATATGGAAGGTATGTTTAGAACGTCTTCCAGCACACTTCTAAAGTTATTATGAGGTAATAATTGTTGTTCAGAATGAGGAACTCCTTTCGCAGCGATAGTGTTGTTCGTATCTGCTAGCGGATGTATACATTATGGGTTTATGCAGACTATTTCTGAAATAAGCCGGTCCCCACTCACTTTTAAGTAATGCCTTGAGATCCCTTCCTTGAGTCATGTAGAGAGGGATGATCATGTGGGAAATTTAGGATGTGTCTATCCATGTCCTCAGTGGTTCCTTACCGATTCATCAGTAAGGTTTTTGATGCCCTTAAAAGGCGATGACACTATCGGTATCTGATTAGATTAGTTTTATTTTGTCTTGGTTGTTTTATTAAGAATCATATTACAAAAATGAGTACAGCTTAAATCTTGGCAGTTCTAGTATCTGGTAACCTATGTAATTGGGTAAGTGAGTTTTATGGTGCGTTCCCCGTCGTTAACCCAATACTTTGTTTCTGAAGCTTTATGGTTTCTCTAAATAGTGGCTTACTCACGCTCGCAAAATGCTCCTGCTGATGTTATGAGCTTCGTTTTGTTGGCATATTTGATGGATTAAACATGTCTTGACGAATACAGAATGTCAACAGTTTAAATAATCGCTGACAGTCTTTACTAGTGCTACTATTTCGTTGCCTCTCGTTCGTTTCACAAAGCCCGCAGATATTTTCCATGTGAGAATTCATTTATGCTATGAATTTTTCTCATTTGTAGACCTATCTCCAAGAACAACTGCAATAAAGCACATGATGTTAGGTTAGTTTCGTTTGGGGAGTGGTCCCACACTAATTTAGTATTTTTTGGGGTAGGTTTTCGATTACTGATACCAATAGTGTTTTGCTGTACTCAGATAGATATCTAATGTTATACCTGTTTGTGCTAGGAGACTTAGTGTAAGTCCATCCGTGTAGGAGCTAATTCTGGGCTATCTCATAGAGTGTCTATAAGATGCAGTAAACCTTTTATAGAGTCTGAGGATTCTTCCTGGAGAAGACCGCCATTTGCGAGAAAACTCGCCATTTTGAGGGTGAGAGTTTCGAATGTTTGGTAGGGCAGCGCCTCAGTCATGCAGCCAACCATAAAGTGAATTAAAATACCAGTATAGCAAAAATTTCCTTACTAAGTTTTTCTCATCAAAATTGTGGATTAATGAATGGTCTATTGGCCTGAGCAAACGTCCTAACAGCAGTAGGTGGATGCCGCCTTTAAATTTGGATTATGATGTTATAAGATCCTGATCAGTCATTAATTTCTAATTTCCACTCCACTGGTTTTTAAGAATGCTCCATAGGCACAGCGGGGCTCGGAGAGCAAAACATAGTGAACAACATCTAGATTATAGAAGTTGTATAATAAATCTCTATGCAAGGTGTATGGTCAGACCAGAAGTCCTACATCACAGCTGAGTTATACTAGGGAGATAGACTCCTAGAGTTTGCAAGCTGTTTTCTCCCACCCCCCCCCCCCCCCCCCCCCCCCCCCCCCCCCCCCCCCCCCCCCCCCCCCCCCCCCCCCCCCCCCCCCCCCCCCCCCCCCCCCCCCCCCCCCCCCCCCCCCCACCCCCCCCCCCCCCCCCCCCCCCACCCCCCCCCCACCCCCCCCCCCCCCCCCCCCCCCCCCCCCCCCCCCCCCCCCCCCCCCCCCCCCCCCCCCCCCCCCCCCCCCCCCCCCCCCCCCCCCCCCCCCCCCCTAACCAGATGAGCATGATCGGATTCTTCTTGGCTAATATGCTTCTTAGACAGAGAATTGTGAGAAGCTCTTTTTGGGGGTAAAGATCTCTTCGAGCTTACTGGGGAGCTGGCAATATTCATAAGGTAACACATGTTTGCCGGTTAATAAGCTCCCCAACTTTCGGGGGGTAGATGACTTATCATCGCTTGTGAATTTCAAGGGTGATTTTGAAGCTATTGTGCGCTGAAGCAAACTAGCCAAACCAGCGGACAAGAGGCAGATATCCAGGAAACGTAGTGCTCTATTTCTACTTTTAGGAATTTATATCCCTGTTCACTTAAAACATTGATTGGGGCTTTAACACTTAGTTCTTTAATATCAAAGCATATCATATGATGGTGACGAGCTCATCACTAATAATCAAAGGAAATAATCTATTAGTTATCTGATTTTTCTGCCTTAAATTGCAATTATTGCAGAGTGTCCTAAAAATTAGCCTTAGGCATTAGATGGTCATGATGCTCACCTTTGGTTTGGTAAGAGTAAGTCCTTGATGACAGATGTTGGGAGCCCCCCCCACTTTCTTCTGTATGGCAAAAAATGTATATGCTGCTCCTGGTATATGAAGTGGGATAACAGGCGGAGTGTTCTTCTTATCAATCACATAAAGACGATAAGGATCTTCTTACATATGATCAATACACTGTTACCCCCCGATGGAATATCTATCGATTTAGTGTTATTCTGTACTATACACTATATAGCCATAAGCTAATGCTACGTAGTCTAGCTGTTATTACCCTTGGCTTTCGATTATCGAGATAGGCTTCTAAATCCACAAAGGCAGTATGAGAGGGCAAGTAGCCCTGTGTGTATTTTGAATTTGCAAACGCTTCCAGCTGGGGGAAAAATCAACTTTTGTTGGTTGTCGCATGATATTGAAATGAGATTTTAAGTTGCAAATGTCACTATATTCACTTAAACATTCAAGCAAAAGTTCTTATTGCGTGACTGCTTTTTGGAGAAATTCTCATATATTTCTGGAAGTGTTTGAATTAAAGGATACATGAGTCTTCCCAACAATGACAGGGCCACTACCAGTGATATTTATTTCCTACCCCTACGACATAAAGTAGAATGGATAGGTCCCTCTGAGAGTTATGCAATAAATAAATATTGATATTTTGTTGTCAGGACTCGAGTTTGTGGATGTACTCCATGGCAGGAGAGTCACTCGCCGAGTAATTGACTAAATTCTGAAGGCTATACATCTGTGAAATATCGTCTGATTTTATACCAGCCCCTGCAAGTTACGACAGAAAAAGGCCGCCTGACATGACTAAACAGATATTTTTTACTCCTCTGGGTTTAATATCTGATTTTTTCCTCGTAATAGAGGTGGGATATCTATATAGTCTCCTAGGTATCTCGCACTCCATTCTTGCTATTACAATATGGAAAACCTTATATAATCTCAGTATGAAGCCTGACCCCTCGCCCGATGAAATTCAGTTTCTAATCGGCGTGCTAAGGTACTCCCTCCTGACCCGTAAGAGCCGAGATATATCTCTGTGTAACTTAGTTGCGCGGAACAAAGTTATATAATGCTCCACGACTGTCATCTCTCCCAGTAGCGACTGTCTGCGCAAAATAAGGCTCTGTTCGGCATAAATCCTAAGAGCATTTTCATAAAGTGCTCGTCCTGATAGAACAGCTGACAAAAACTTGTAATAGGTGCACGCATAAATGTTGTTGTTTACGACGGACTGACAGAAATAATATGGGGTCGTGTTTATGAGAGCAGGAATTGAATATTTTATTCGGACAGAGTGACCTTGAAAACCTTCCGAGCGCCGTATGAGTATGCTGGTTCTATGAAATGGCATCGTCTCCCATTTTTCTCTTCTTTCATCTGAACAAATTTTTTTTTACCTGAGTGAACCTTCGATTAGCAGAAGAGGGGGAAACAAGAAAGAGTAGTTAATGATTCCTTGGAAGAGGAGCTGTCACTTGTGGCGGCTGGTCTCCATCTGCCGCTCTGGAGACCGGCAATCTGCCTCAACTTGTCTGTGGGTGTGTTCGTTCGAAGACTTCATCGGGTGGACCACAGCACTGAATTGCATAATTTTAATTAGAGAAGGTTATTTATTATTATTTTGTTTTAGAGCCATACAGACTAATTATAACTCGAGCAATCTTTTAAAAAATTGTTACTGTTAAAGTATAAAACTGGGGAAGCTAAGCTATCTATGGAATATATGCGGTTCTCAAAATGATTTTTATTTTGTTAGTGAGATCTTTTTAAACATATCTTAAAAATGTTTGACTGTTAATAATAATATTTGATTAAGAAATGTGCCGCTGACCTCTTTCTTCTGCCCCGCCCCCCGGATTTCATCTGCTTGTAGTTTGCCCCGCCCCCAACTGTTGGGAAAAATTTAATATTAGCTCAAAGACTTATTTCATTATTGAAAATTAACAGGTTTTAGTAAACATCAATTCAGAGCACTAACTGTAACTCACCTGTCACGCATCTCCTGCGATGAGCTGTGACTCATTCGTACAACACTGATAGCCCGCAGAAACTGCAGGGGGAATGTGTGGTGCGCTTGATCCTGTGGGTATAATCGCACGCATAGCGTGGCATCTGCGAGCTGGGTGACGAGTCATTCTGTAAATACACACTCTCACTCTCATATTCCATAAATTATTAAATTATAGATAACTTTTTTAATCTCCCATAGATAGAGAAGTTTTTACCTGCTTAATCTCTAAGCTGGTACTTTTTGAGTGAGCGGAAGAGTCCTTTCGCCCTAGACGAATAGTGTGAGCGTATTTATAGCACGCTTTAGGATAGCGTGCTTATTAAGATACTTAATTTTCCCCAAAGTAGAGGGGGGGGGGGGATTCAGTTTTTCACATCAGTCTCTCTCTATTTTCACGAGAATCTTATAAACAAAAATCCCAGCAAGTTATATATTATAAATATTAATCTAGAAAAGAATTTCTTATTGTCAATAAAGTTAAGGAGGGATAAAATTGGGAAGAACTCTTTTCCCGAACGAAAAATAAGAATTTAGACCGGCAAGTCGGGAGGATACGTAATTGCCATAGTCATGTGAATTTCCCATTTGTATAAAGCCGAGGCGAGGAAAGTTTTATTATTTTTAGATTTTGTCCATCGCCAAAACAAAATATTCTTAAAAATAATAATATAATATTAATATATTTTTCCCCAAATAAAAATAAATAGGCATTCATCTGCCGGCAGAAAGTGGCGGAGCTGCTTCTCTTTGTCTTGTGACCTCCATCGGACCACACACCTGGCGTAGGGAAGGTGTGAAACTGCGTAATATCAAGGAAGCTTCACTGTGGTCGTGGGCTTTTTTTCTATGGTCTTCTGGGGAGAAGGCCATGCTGCCATGGTTATCTCATCTCTGGATAAACCCCACCCTCCCTCCCCTCTGCTTTGAACTAAAAAGAATAAATGTTTATTATAAGATGATTCTTCCACAAAAATGGCTCATTTTGAGATGGGAAGTGGACAGGTCTGTACCTTTACAGAGGAAGAGTGAATATTTTTCAGAGAAGCCTGCAGATACTTGTTGCTGGTTTTAGCTGGGGCTGGCAGAGCAGTCTAGGGAGCGTTTATGTAAAAATATGCCGGTTCTTTCGCGCGAATAATCATTTCACAGTCTGGGATGATTTAACACTCAAACTTTGAAAACAATACCTCTTTAGTGAGAAAATCATTTTAGTGACAAGGTCTCATTAACCCGGCGGATTACCAAAATCCTTGAGCAGACAATTGCTCTCTGTAATATAATTGATGACCTTTTTAATGTAAGCAGTTATGGTGATATTATAGCTAATATTTTACTAGAGGAAGACACGAGCAAATATCCGTAATTCTCATTCTCAAATTTATTTCACAAGGAAAATACGCTCGCACGAACACGCTTAATTGTATCCAATATATTTTATTAGACAACGAGATCTGTCTCAGTTGAATGTCTCGGGCGACAAAATTTATGGAAAAAATGTAGCCCCGAATTTGTTGAGATATATCGTTACGTCACTGCGGATAATTACGGCGATCTTCTGGTTGATTTAACGCTCCACGAGAAATTCAATTACGAAGTTCTTTACCTGGAGTGGGCAACTGTGAAACGTTATACCCGTGGTAATAAACAAAAATGGCCTTAAATTTCACCATAATAATAGAAAATTCTAGAAATAAGTATATAGAGACGTCAATTGCCGGTGGGCTTTACTGGGAAGGTTACAAACTTTTTAGAGCAGCTAGGGAGAAAAACGCCTTTATTACTTATAAAGACGTAGTTGATTATCTCTCTTCTCAGAGGGCTATACTTTGCATAAATAGCGCCTCTGAGATTTCCCAGCGGAAAATTTCTAGCCGATGCCCTCTGCATTATAATCACCTGCGACTTGGCGACATGACTTTATTACATTCCCACAATGGTGGCATTAAATATATTTTGTGATGCATAGATGTCTTTTCAAGGTTAATGAAGGGCGGTAGGACTTGTCAGAAAAACCTCAAAAAGCGTCTTGTACAGCTTACGATATATTATAGAAAGCCCCTCCTTCCGTGGAATTGCGAGATTACTCACAGACAGAGGGACCGAGTTTTATACACCGTCCTCTTCATGAATGACTAAAAAAAAAAAAATATTAAATTATACAGTACTTCTCGGACACTAGGCTGCAATAGCGGAACGGGCTATTCGACGCTTAAGCTTAGAATATACCGCTATATGACTTTAACAAATTCTTTAAAATATATAGAGGTGATTTACCAGCCTTAGAGAAATTACAACTCAACTCATCACACCTCTCTCAAGAAAGTCAAAACTCCACAACAAAGTGCATTTTCTGAGCTTCATCGAGACTTTCGTCGGCTGTTTGGGCTATGTATGTAAATGCCGTCCTCATCAGCCTCGTTACTAGTCCACGACTGACTCCTGGAGCGCATGTGCGGATAACTAGCCACCGGGGGTTATGTCACAAGAGTTTTGGCCTCAAAACGAAGAAATTTTTAAATCAAAATCGGTGATAATTCGCAGTAATCCCCACATATTTCTCTTATCGATCCCTGAGCGGGGAAAAAATACTCGGGCAATTTTACGGCTCAGGAATTAATAGAAACATCTCTACCTGAATTTTTTCCATTATAATATTGAGACGGAGAAAGAAAAACTGAGGCAGTATAGATTTCTGGTGTGCTGGGTGGGTTTTCCCCGAAGTGCTGATAGCGGGGTGCACGAGAAGGACATGCAAGATGTTCAGGACAGGGGGAAGCCTAGCAGTGCAACACAGAGAGTTATTAATTTTATTAACAAACTTCCAGCTAAGCTCGGCAATCGTATTATTTAAGGATTAAAAAAAAAGACATTAATTGCATATATGAGATATTTACTAATTTCTTAAGAAAAATCTAACAGTTGGAATCGTCTATTTTGAGCAAATATAGAAGTTTAGTGGAGTATTCTCACCGTTGCCCGTAAACGAACTCCCTTTATAAAAAAAAAAAAATATATTCTTCGTTCGAAGCGTGGAGGAGCCATCTTAACTACACTCTTACCTCTGGTCATCTCGCTGATTAGCAGTTTTATAAGTAAAAATAATCGAATGGTGGTCAAGGAATTTTTGTCTCATCCCTCGGCTAACCGCCGAAAATATATTTTAAAATGGAACAAATATCTTACCCACTCCTAAGCGCGAATTCCTTTTCCCCGCCTTCGCAGAAGCACTGCACCACACTATGGCGCGTAGGAAGGAATCTTGCCAGCCTCGCGAGGTGAAAGGGAAACCAGCCCAAAAGCAAGGCATGAGAAGGTCGCTCCTGACCAGCATTAGCAACTCGCCCTCATAAGGGTATTACCGTCTTCGAGCTACACCTCCATCGAGCGGGCACCCACCCGAGCTCTTGTTGAGACTGGTGTGTCCCCCATAAAAAAAAAAAAACAAAATACGCTCGCTCGCTGTACATGCGCCCGCGGCGGTGGCGGCAGTGGCGGCAGTGGCGGCAGTGGGGCGGCTGCGGCGGTGCGGTGCGGGGCGCGCCCGCGGTAGTTGCCGCGTGGAGTTAAGAGTAAAAAAAAAAAAATCCGAAAAGAAATAAAGCCAATAATTCTAAATAAAACTCCCGCGGAAATCACTTGTATCTTTAATATCAAGATAAATACAACAGTCACTTTCTCTTCTCGCCTGAGGACTTCCCCTAGTTTAATTGAAATAGTGATCTGTATTTCACGAGAGAGAATTGCCATAGCGAATTCTATGTGAATCTTTTCAGAATATTTCTTCATTAGGTGGGTTAAGAGAGGTATTTTTCCCTCTCCATACCATAATTTTACATCTTACAATTCATTAAATCTTTGACAAGCAGTCGGCGTTACATGATGTACGCTTAGACTGCTTGTCAAATGTTTAATGATTTGTAAGATGTTTAAATTTGGTATGGAGGGAATAAAATACCTCTCTTATCCCATCCGATTGATAGAAATTATTCTTGATAGTTGCATAGATTTCGCGTATGGCAATTCTTCTCTCGTGAAATACAGATCAATTATTTCATTTAAAATTTGGGGAGAGTCTCAGGCGTGAGAGAAAGACTGTGGTTTTTTCTTGATAATTAAGTTAGAAGTATTTCCGGCGGGGATTTATTATTATTATTGGCTCTTCATTTTCTGGTTGGGATTTTTTTTTTTTTTTACTCTTAGAACTCCCTGCGGCAACTTACCGCGGGGCGCGCCGCCACCGCAGCCCGCCGCAGCCGCGCACTGCCGCCACTGCCCGCCATGCCGCCACGACGCGGGGCGGCACATTACAGCGGAGCGAGCTTATTTTTTTTTTTTTTTATGGGGGGACTCACCAGTCTCAAACAAAGAGCTCGGGTGTGGTGCCCGCTCGTGGGAGGTGGTAGCTCGAAGCGGTAATTACCCTTATGAGGGCGAGTTGCTATGCTGGGGCAGGTGCTGACCTTCTCATCTTGCTTTGGGTGGTTTCGCTTTCACTATCGAAGAGGCTGGAAGGATGATTCCTTCCTACTCGCATATTGGTGGTTTGCAGTGCTTATGCGAAGGCGGCGGAAAAAGAGATTTCGCGCTTAGAGTGGGTAGATATTTTGTTCCATTTTTAAAAATTATATTTTTCGGCGGTTTGCCGAGGGATGAGACAAAATTCCTTTACCACCATTTCGAGTATTTTTTACTTTATAACAATGCTATATCAGCGAGAGACAGAGGTAAGGTGTAGTTAAGATGGTCCTTCCACGCCTTCGAAAGAAGAATATTTTTTTTTTTATAAAGTGGAGTTCGTTTTCGGGAACGCGTCGAGTATGTCTCCTCTAACTTCTTTATTTGATCAAAAATGTCGGGTTCTACTGTTAGAGTTTCTTAAGAAAATTAGTAAATATCCAGATAGGCAATAAATTTCTTTTTTTTTAATTCCTTAATAATACGATTGCGTGCTTTAGACTGGAAGTTTGTTTAAATAAAATTAATAACATCTCTGTGTTGCACTGTAGGGCTACCCTGTCTGACATTTTGCTGTCCTACTCGTTGCACCCAGCTATCTGCACTTCGGGGTTAACACCAGTCTCACCTGATATTCTACTGCCCTCAGTTTTTCTTCTCCGTCTCAATATTTTTATGGGAAAAAATTCTGGTAGAGATGTTTCTTTAATTCCTGAGCGTATAAAATTGCCCGAGTATTTTTCCAACTCAGGTCGGTAGAGGAATTGTGGGGATTATTGCGCTTTATCAACCGATTTGGAATTTTAAAAATTTCTTCGGTGTTTTGAGGCAGTAACTCTTGTGAAAGTTTTCCCCCGGTGGGCTTGTTTATCCGCACATGCGCTCAGGACGTCAGTCGTGGACTAGTACGTGGCTGATGAGGACGGGCATTTTTATACATTAGCCCAAACTGCCGCAGAATGTCTCGAGGAAGACTCTGAGAATGAACTTGTTGTGGAGTTTTGACTTTCTGGTGAGAGGAATTGTTGATGAGTTGAGTTGTCTAGTTTCTACTATGGCTGGTAATACCTCTATATATTTTAAGAATTTGTTAAAGTATATAGCGGTAGATTATATGTTAAGCGTGCGAATAGCCCGTTCAGCTATTGAAGCCTTAGTGTCCGAGAAGGTACTGTTATAATTTATATATTTTTTTTTTTTTTTTTAAGGTTAATTTCAGAAAGGACGGTTATATAACTTAGGTCCCTCAGACTGTGTGTAAGCTCGAATTTCCACGGAAGGTGGGCTTTCGATAATATTTCGTTAAGGCTGACAAGACGCTTTGTGAGTTTTTTCTGACGTAGTCTTCCGCCTTCATTAACCTTGAAAAGACATCTAAGCATAAACAAAAATATATGTAAGGCCACCATTGGGGAATGTAATTAAAGTCTGTCCTCCGCAATTCGCAGGGTGAGTATAATCGCGAGGCCGGCAGCGGCTCTTTGATTTTCCGTCTGGGAAATCGCAGAGGCTGCATTTATGCAAAGTATAGGCCTCTGAGAAGAGTGATATCTACTACATCTTTATAAGTATAGAGGCGTTTTTCTCCCTGCCACTCTAAAAAGTTTGTTTTTGTTAACATTCCCAGTTATAGCCCCCAGGGGCTATGACGTTCTATATACTTTTTTCATTAGATTTATTTTTATTGTTGAATTTAAGGTCCATTTTTTGTTTTTACCAGCGATATACAGGTTCACAGTTGCCCTCTCCGGTAATGAAGCTTCGTAATTGATTTGCTCTGGAGCGGGTTAAATCAACAGAAGATTGCCCGTATTTATCAGCAGTGACGTGACGATATATCTCAATCAAAATTTCGGGGCTAGATTTTTTTCCAAAAATTTGTCGGCCCGAGACATTCCAAATGAGGACAGATCACGTTGTCTTAATAAAATATATTGCTACAATTAAGCGTGATCGTGCGAGCGTATTTTCCTTGTGGAAATAAATTTTTGAGATATGAGCATTACGGATATTTGCTAGGTGTCTTCCTCTAGTAAAATATTAGCTATAATATCACTTCTTAACTGCTTCATTAAAATAGTCATCATTTATTAGACAGAGAGCTCTTGTCTGTATCATAGGGGTGTTGGTAATCCGCGGGTTAATGAGACCTTTCACTAAAATTGATTTTCTCACTAAGAGAGGTGATTTGTTTCAAAGGGTGATTTTATCTTCAGACCTGGAAATGATTATTCTCGCGAAAGATCGGCATATTTTTTTAATAAAGCTCTCCACTAGACTGCTCTGGCCTGCTCCGCTAAAAACCAAGTGACAAGTAGTCTTGCAGGACTCTCTGAAAAGATTCAACTCGTCTCTGTAAAGGTACAGACCTTGTCCATCTTCCCATTCAAATGAGGCCTTTTTTTTGTGGAAGAATCATCTTATATATAAACATTTTCTTTTTGTTCAAAGCAGAGGGGAGGGGGGAGTTTACTCCGGAGATGAAGATAACAATGCCAGCATTGTCTTTCCCGCCAGGAGACCATAGAAAATGCCCGACCGAAGTGAAGGTCGTCTGGATATTACGCGTTTCACTTCCTCGGAGGGGCTACTACGCCAGGTTGGCGGTGGGTTAGAATGGAGGTCACAGACAAAGAGAAGCAGGCCCCGCACTTCTGCCAGCTGATGGCTATTTATTTATTTTTATTTTGGGGGTAAAAATTTATTATTATTTTATTATTTTTAGATTATTTAGTTTTGGGCGTTGGATAGAATCTTGAAATTAATCATTCCTCGCCTCGGCTTTATACAAATGGGAAATTCACATGGATTGGCAATTTACATAATCTCCCTACTTGCCCGGTCTCTAAAATTCTTATTTTTTCGTCGGGAAAAGAGTTCTTCCCAGATTTTAACCTCTTACTTTATTGACAATACGAACTCTGTTCTAGATTATATTTATTAATATATAGACGTGCAGAGATTTTTGTTTAAAAGATTATCGTGAATAGACAGAGAGAGACTGAATGTGGGAAAAAACCGTACCTCTACTTGGGAGAATTAAGCACTTATGAGAACGCTATCCTAAAAAGCGGAGCTATTAATACGCTCACCTTTTCGTCTAGGGCGAAAGGTGCTCTCTTACGCTCACTCAAGAAAGTTACCTCGCTGAGATTAGAGCAGGTAAAAAAACTTCTTCATATCTATGGGAGATTAAAATATTATCTATTTTTGAATAATTTATGGAATATGAGTGTGTGTGTGTATTTTACAGCTATGGCTCGTCACCCAGCTCGCAGATGCCACTATGACGGGCGATTGTACCCTCAGGATGCAGCTCATCAACATTACCCTGTAGTTTCTGGGGCTATCAGTGTGTTGTAGGCGAATGTCACAGCTCATCGCAGGAGATGCGTGACAGGTGAGATTACAGGTTATTGCTCTGAATTGAGTTCTCTTAAAACTGCTATTTTCAGATAATGAAATGAGTCTTTGAGCTAATATAATTTTTTCCAACAGTTGGGGCGGGGCAAATACTCCAAGCAGACTGATCCGGCGGGGGGGGCCAGGGAAAGAAAAGAGGTCAGCGCTCTTTTCTTAATAATTATTTTTATTAACAGGTCAAACCATTTTTAAGATATGTTTATAAAGTATCTCACTAACATGATAAAAATCATTTTGGAGAACATGCATATATTCATAGTTTGCTTAGCTTTCCCAGGTTTTATACTTTAAACGTAACATTTTTTTAAAGGAATTGCTCGAGTTATAATTAGTCTATTTTGGACTCTAAACAAAATAATAATAAATAACTTTCTTAATTATTATGATGCAGTCAGTCGTTTCCCCGATGAATCTTCTCGACCGTAACACTCCCTCAAGAGCAGTTGAGCCGATTGCCGGTCCAGTGGGATGGTGACCAGCCGCACAAGTGACCAGCTCCTCTTCCAAGGATCATTACTACTCTTTCTTGGGTTCCCCCTCCTCTGCTAATCGAAGGTTCACCTTCAGGTAAAAAAAATTTTTTGTTCAGATGAGGAAAGAGTGAAATGGGAGACGATTCCATTTCAGAGGAACCGCATATCATACAGCTCAGGCGGAATGTTTTCAAGGTCACTTCTGTCGAATAAAATATTCAATTCTGCCTCTCATATAACGACCCATATGATTTCTTCAGTCCTTCGCAACATACTTTGTAAAATGCGGCATATTATTCAGTTTTTCACTGTTCTATCTGGACGAGCACTTTATGAAACTGATCTAGGATTTATGCCGACTGAGCCTTATTTTGCGCAGACAGTCGCTACTGGGAGAGGATGACAGACGTGAGCATTATATAACTTTTCCGGAACTAGTTTACACGAGATGACTATATTCGGTCTTAATGGTCTTGGATGGGAGTACCTTAGCACGCGATTAGAAAACTGAAATTTCATGGGCGTGGATCAGGCTTCATACTAGATTATATAAAGGGTTTCATATTGTAATATGCAAGAATGGAGTGCGTGGATACCTAGGAGACTATATAGAATATCCACAACGTTAGAGGGAAAAAAAAATCAGATATTTAACCCGATGAGGAGTAAAAACATAGCTGTTTTATTCAATGTCTGGCGGCCTTTTTCTGTCGTAGAATGGCTGGGGTGGTATTAAATCATACGTTATTTATCTAGATGTGAAGCATTCCGAAATTTGTCAATTACTCGCGAGTGATCTCCACTGTCCAGTGGAGGACATCCCACAAACTCGAGTCTCTGACAACAAAAATATCAATATTTATTTATTGCTTAACTTCTCATGACGGGACCTATCATGCTACTTTAATTCGTGGGGTGTAATAAATATTCACTGGTAGTGCCCTTGTTATTGTTGGAAAGACTCATGAGCTTTAATCAAGAACTTTCAGCAATATATGAGAATTTTCTCCAGAAAACATTCACGCATAAAGCACTTTTGCTTGAATGGTTTAAGGATATAGTGACATTTGCAATTAAAAACTCATTTCAATTCATTCGACCAACCAAAAAAGTTGATTTTTCCCCAGCTGGAAGCGTTTGCAATTCAAAAATACTCACAAGGGCTATTGCCCTCTCATACTGCCTTTGTGGATTTAAGAAGCCTATTCTGATAATCGTAAGCCAGAGGGGGTAATCTACAGTTAGACACGTAGCAATAGCTTATGGTATATAGTGATAGACAGGAAATAACACTTTAATAGATAGATATGTCCAATAGGGGGGTACAGTGTTTTGATCATATGTATGATAGACTTTCGTCTTCTATGGGATTGGATAAAGATGAACACTCCTGTTATCCACTTCATATGACCAGGAAGCAGCATATAGAGCATATACCTTTTGCCATACAGAGAAGTTGCAATTCTGTCATCAGGACTTTATCTTTACCATAACCAAGGTAGGATCATGACCATCTAATGCCCTAAGGACTATTATTAGGCTAGGGGATGTAACCTTGAATCAAAGGGTTGTGGTTGTGTTAAATACGCTGAATTTATTAGTAAGGTGTGGGGAGGAGTGGCGGAAAATTTACCTTAAGAAGTTCAGGATATTATGGAATTTCAAAGAAGAGCCTTTAGGGATGTGTGGGTTTTGGGAGGGCGTGTTGGGGTATAGCTGTGGTAATGACTGCGGTTAAGGACAGGGAGGATTGGGATGGATGCATTAGGGTCTAGGGGAAGGCGCTATACTGTGAAGCAGAGGTTATTCGGGCAGCGGGGGAAAGGGGTCTTCGGGTGGGGGAGGTGATGATGGGGGATATCCGCAAATGGTGAGGGTGGCAGGGACTAGTGTGGAGTGTGAAGAAATGTTGGGTTTTTGTTAAAGGTATGCAAGGTTAAAAAAAACTCAAGTAAAAACGGTTACGTTGGGTGTGGGTCGTCGTCAGGAATCAAGGCAAGGGATGGGCAGTGTATCCCATCATAGTTTGGAGAGTGATATGGGTGGAATTTAGTAAATTAAGAATGACCGGCAAGAGCGAGGGAATTAGTTTATAGATTTCTTATGGGGGACGTTAGCATCGAAAGAGGTGCTAAGACGAATGGGAAGCAGAGTAGTATATATTGAAGTCGATCTAGGAACACTGCCGGATAGGACCATGGAAAAAGAGTAATGTTGGGGTCTGCTTGACAGGGGTAATTGTTTAATATGTTAATCCATGCCCCAAGGGGACTAGATAGACTATTCTATACATTAATAAGTAGGTACATAAAGTAGAAACAAAGGTAGTCGGGTGTGAGGTGGCAGATTCCGGTATAATGTGTGTGAGAAAGAATGTGATAATAGGGTGGTTCTGCTTAAGCTCAGGTGCTGTCAGGGGGTACACGTATAATATGTTTAGTCATCCCCCCAAGGGGATAGAGAGCTTAAATTTCTGTGTAATTACTAAGTATAAGAAGGTAGGTAATGTACTTCTGAACCCCAAACTCAATCACTCTGATAGATGGGAAGAGGCAGTACAAAAAAGGATTCAGGTGAGCAGGTGGGCAGATTCCCAGGTTAATGAGTGTGAAAAGAATGTGATAATGGGTGGTATTTCATAAGCAAAGGTGCTGTCAGGGGGACAAGATATTAATATGTTTAAACACCCCAGGGGATAGAGAGGAGGCTTTTTCTGTGTAATTACTATGTTTAACGAAGGTAGGGTAATGATAACTTCTGACACCCAAACTATCACTCTGATAGATGGGAGAGGCAGTACAAAGGATTCTGGTGACTCGGGTACAAGCTTACATCTCGAGGGAGTCACCCTCCCCCTTCCGGGGGCTGCGACTCACTGACGCGATGTTTGCTATTCCACAAACAACACTAACACTGCTGGGTTTAAAAGAACGCGGTAATGGCTGGCAGCTGTCCCCGAGGGAAACCGGATTCCGGGATAATGACCATGGAAAAATATTGAGTTAATGGGGGGTCTGATATGAACCTTTAGCTGGACAGGGTAGGAGTTTAATATGTTTATTCATCCCCCTAAGGGGATAGAGAGTCTTATTACTAAGTGGAACAGCCAGTAGAGTAGATGATCACTTATGACTCCCAAACACTTTAATCTGATAGATGGGAAGAGAGAGGCAGTACAAAGGATCAGGTGACTGGGGGTCTCTGATGGAGTGTTGCGGGGGCTGCTTCTTTTTGGAGAGTCATTCGGGTGTGATTATCAGCCCATGCGCAGCTCTCGGCTACATCGGGGGCATCTGTGTGAAAAGGATTAATAAATATTTTTCAAAGGGTGAAACAAATAAAAGTTCTCTCTTAGCCAGAAATATATTTATTAGTTAATATTCTTTGTTTTATTCTCCTTCCTCAGAACAGCTAGCTTTAAGAGCATGCGCGAAAAACGAGCAGTGCGGAAGATCTACCTCTCTCGCGTCGATGCTTGACCCTGGGGAAAAATCTTTACGGTTTTTCTCTTCCCGCCAAAGATTGCAACAGTCTACTCATTCTAGTTCCTCTTATTCTGTACTCCCTTCTTCAGTACTGCTATTAGCTTTCTTCGTCTTCTCCACTTTGTCATCTGTTTTATCTTTAATAATTTAAACTTTGTTTCTCTGGCAATCTGGATGGACCATAGGATACAGAGTGTAGGATCTAAAGTAAAAGCGTTATCATCCAAATGAGCTAAGACCTCGTTTCCTTGTGGTGATAGTGGTCATCTGACCTTTTAAATTTCTAATTTGATTATATGGAAGGTATGTTTAGAACGTCTTCCAGCACACTTCTAAAGTTATTATGAGGTAATAATTGTTGTTCAGAATGAGGAACTCCTTTCGCAGCGATAGTGTTGTTCGTATCTGCTAGCGGATGTATACATTATGGGTTTATGCAGACTATTTCTGAAATAAGCCGGTCCCCACTCACTTTTAAGTAATGCCTTGAGATCCCTTCCTTGAGTCATGTAGAGAGGGATGATCATGTGGGAAATTTAGGATGTGTCTATCCATGTCCTCAGTGGTTCCTTACCGATTCATCAGTAAGGTTTTTGATGCCCTTAAAAGGCGATCAAAAACCTTCTGATGAGATGGGTGGAACCATTGGGGAAAAAGGATGACACATCTAATTTTCCCCAAGTCATCCTCCACAAGACCAAGGAAGGGATCTCTAGGTTTATTAAAATGGGTGGGGGACCCTTATTTCAAAAAAAAAAAATAGTCTGCATTAAACCCAAAATGTTAGCTCCTGCAGAGATAATAACAACACATCGGGGGGAAAAAGGATTTCCCTCATCGAACAACATTTTTAAAACCATAATAATTTAGAAGGTGCTGGAAACGGTTCTAAACATACCTTCCAAATATGTCAAATTAAAAATTTTAAAAAAGGGTCAGAGCCCCACTATCCCCACTGGGAAAACGAGGTCTTAGCTCATTTGTGATAAGCGTTTTACTTAGAGCCATCCACTCTTTTCCCTATGGTCATCCAGATGCCAGGAAAAAGTTTAAATTATTTAAAGATAAAAAATGACAAAGTGGAGGAAACGAAGAAGCTAATACGTAGAAGAAGGGAGTACAGAAGAAGGGGAACTAGAGTGAGAGACATTGCAATCTTTGGCGGGGAAAAAAAAAAAACCGTAAGAGATTTTTTCCCGGGGGGGAAGCATCGACGCGAGAGAGGTAATCTTCCCCCACTGCTCGTAGTTTCTGCTCTTAGAAGTAGTGTTCTGAGGGAGGAGGAATAAAAAAATGTAATGTTAACTAATAAAAAATTTTTTGCTAAGAGAGTTTTTTGTTTTCCCCTTTGAAAAATTGGTTTTACCTTTTTTCACACAGATCCCCCCGATGTAGCCGGAGAGGGGGGGCCAGGGTGATAATCACAACCCGATCCCTCCAAAAAAGCAGGCTGGCCGCAACCTCCATCGAGACCCCGGTCCCCTAAATCCTTTGTACTGCCTCTCCCCATCTTCAGAGTAATAGAGTTTGGGGAGTCAAAAGGATCATTATCTATTCTGTTCCTACTTGTAATAAGACTCTCTACCCCCCTTGGGGGTGATTAAACTATTAAATCCTACCCTTCAGCCCTAAGGCATACAGACCCCCATTATCTCTTTTTTTTTCCGGTCTTTATCCGGGAATCGGTTCCCCGGGGGCCCAGCTACCCTCCATTCCGCGTTCTTTAAAACCCCGCGTGTTGTGAAGTAGCAACAGTGCGTCAGTGAGTGCAGCCCCGGGGGGGGGGGGGGGGGAATCCCTGGGGGGTAAGCTTGTACCCAGTCACCTGAAACCTTTGTACTGCCCCTCCCTCTATCGAGTGATTGGTTTTGGGGGGTCAAAGTGATCTTTTCCTCCTTCTTATACTTAGTAATTACACGAAAAAAGCTCTCTCTATCCCCCTTGGGGGGTGTTAAACATATTAAAATTGTACCCCGACAGCCCCGGTTATGCAGCCCCCCCTTATCACATTCTTTTCCCACTCATTATCCCGGGAATCTGCCCCCTGCTCACCTGAATCCTTTTTTTGTACTGCCTCCCCCATCTATCAGAGTGATTGAGTTTGGGGAGTCAGAAGTGATCATTACCTACCTTCCTATACTTAGTAATTACACAGAAATAAATCTCTCTATCCCCTGGGGGGATGATTAAACATATTAAACTTGTACCCCCTGACAGCACCTGTGCTTATGCAGACCACCCATTATCACATTCTTTTCCACACTCATTATCCTGGAATCTGCCACCTGCACACCTGAATCCTTTGTTCTACTTTATGTACCTACTTATTAATGTATAGGAATAAGTCTCTCTATCCCCTTGGGGCATGATTAATCATATTAAACAATTACCCTGTCAGCCCTAAGGTCATACAGACCCCATCATTATCTCATTTTCCATGGTCATTATCCGGCAGTGTTCCTAGATCGACCAAATTACACTACTCACTGGTCAGGGAGGTATACTATCTTGTAGGAGTGAAGAAGAGCAAAATGTGAGTGTGGGGGAGGTGCATGAGGTATTACGTAGAATGAAAGGGGGTAAAGCAGCTGTTATTTATGGGATCATGACAGAGATGTTAAAAGCAGGGGAAGATATAGTGTTGGAGTGGTTCGTATTTTTGTTTAATAAATGTATGAAAGAAGGCAAGGTACCTGGTGATTGGCAGAGAGCATGTATAGTCCCTTTACATAAAGGGAAGGGGGACAAAAAAGATTGTAAAACTTATAGAGGAATAAGTTTATTGAGGATACCAGGAAAAGTGTACGGTAGGGTTATGATTGAAAGAATTAGAGGTAAGACAGAATGTAGGATTGCGGATGGGCAAGGAGGTTTCAGAGTGGGTAGGGGATGTGTAGATCAAGTGTTTACATTGAAGCATATATGTGAACAGTATTTAGATAAAGGTAGGAAGTTTTCATTGCATTTATGGATTTAGAAAAGGAATATGATAGAGTGGATAGGGGAGCAATGTGGCAGATGTTGCAAGTATATGGAATAGGTGGTAAGTTACTAAATGCTGTAAAGAGTTTTTATGAGGATAGTGAGGCTCAGGTTAGGGTGTGTAGAAGAGAGGGAGACTACTTCCCGGTAAAAGGTCAGACAGGGATGTGTAATGTCACCATGGTTGTTTAAAATATTTGTAGATTGGGGTGTAAAAGAAGTAAATTCTAAAGTGTTCGGGAGAGGGGTGGGATTAAATTATGGGGAATCAAATACAAAATGGGAACTGATAGTTACTTTTTGCTGATGATACTGTGCTTATGGGAGATTCTAAAGAAAAATTGCAAAGGTTAGTGGATCAGTTTGGGTGTGTGTGCAAAGGTAAAAAGTTGAAAATCAACATAGAAAAGAGTAAGGTGATGAGGGTATCAAATGATTTAGATAAAGAAAAATTGAATATCAAATTGGGGAGAAGGAATATGGAAGAAGTGAATGTTTTCAGATATTTGGGAGTTGACGTATCAGCGGATGGATTAATGAAGGATGAGGTGAATCATAAAATTGATGAAAGAAAAAAGGCGAGTGGTGCGTTGAGGTATATGTGGACACAAAATATGTTATCTATGGAGGCAAAGAAGGGAATGTATCAAAGTATAGTAGTACCAACACTTATATGGGTGTGAAGCTTGGGTTGTAAATACGGCAGCGAGGAGGCGGTTGGAAGCAGTGGAGATGTCCTGTCTAAGGGCAATGTGTGATGTGAACATTATACAGAAAATTAGGAGTGTGGAAATTAGAAGGTGTGGGGTTAATAAAAGTATTAGTCAGAGGGCTGAAGAGGGGCTGTTGAAGTGCTTTGGAGAGAATGGATCCAAGTAGAATGACATGGAGAGCGTATAAGTCTGTAGGTGAAGGAAGGCGGGGCAGGGGTCGTCCTCGATAAGGTTGGAGGGAGGGGGTAAAGAAGGTTTTGTGGGCGAGGGGCTTGAACTTCCAACAAGCGTGCCTGAGCGTGTTAGATAGGTTTGAATGGAGAGGAATGATATTTGGGACCTGACGAGCTGTTGGAGTGTGAGCAGGGTAATGTTTATTGAAGTGATTCATGGATTTGAGTCCTGGAAATGGGAAGTACACTTAAAGTACACTTTAAAGGAGGGGTTTGGGACATAGGCAGTTTGGAGGGATATGTTGTGTATCTTTATACGTACATGCTTCTAAACTGTTGTATTCTGAGCACCTCTGCAAAAACAGTAATTATGTGTGAGGTGAAAGTGTTGAATGATGATGAAAGTTTTTTCTTTTTGGGTATTTTCTTTCTTCTTTAGGTCACCCTGCCTCGGTGGGAGACGGCCGACTTGTTGAATATATATATATATATATATATATATATATATATATATATATATATATATATATATATATATATATATTATATAATATATATATTATATATATATATAATATATATATATATATATTTTATTATCACACTGGCCGATTCCCACCAAGGCAGGGTGGCCCGAAAAAGAAAAAAATTCACCATTATTCACTCCATCACTGTCTTGCCAGAAGGGTGCTTTACACTACAGTTTTTAAACTGCAACATTTACACCCATATATATATATATATATAATATATATATATATATATATATATATATATAATATATATATATATATATATATATTATATATAATATATATATATATATATATATAATATATATATATAAATATATGTATATATATAAATATAATATATATATATATATATATATATATATATATATATATAATATATATATATATATATAATATATATATAACACTGATCTCTGGCTGAAGAAGACTCGAACCTACGAACCTTGGGACAAGGTACGCAGTGCTTTACCAATCTACCCACACTGGACAATACCTTGGCGTGTAGCTAGCGCTACACGTTTGATCCAAGGCAGCCAGCTTTCAGGGAGAAGGCTTACAGCTTTAATTTCATCCCTGCAGCATCAGCCTTTCCTGGATATTAACAATGCAAGGAATTCCAAGAGCAGGCGAAATATACACCAAACACTGTCTCTGGCTGAAGGAAAAAACCTTCGAACCTTTGGGGAAATTAATTTTAAAATTAAATAAAATATTTTTTAATATAAAATTTAAAATTATTTTTATTATTATATTTTAAAGGAAAAAATAAAAAATTTCCCCAAGAAAAAATTCACAAACCACCGGGTGAAGGAGACTCGGGTTCCTTGTTTTTATAAATTAAATTTTAAATTTATTTTTAAAATTTTTAAAAATTTTTTAAATTAAGGAAAATGGAAGTAATTGACCCCCACCCCCCGGGGGAAAGCTCTTTTTCTGCTCTTTCACTAAAAAAACACGGGCCAGAATTTTCTTGGGGTTATCCTGCTGTTCCCCCTGGGGAACTTGTTTGGGCAGTACCACCCCCTTTTGAAAAGGGCTATGTTCCCCCCTTCTCCCCATCCCCCACCTTCCCCCCCCCCCTACACTAAAACCCTGCCCCACCATTTTTAAACCCCCTTTATAATTGCATCCTTTGAGCCCCCCTTTCCGCCCAATTTCCTTTAAAGAACAAACTTTTAATTTGTCCCCTGTGGGGAAAAATCCGCCACGCTTGGGCCCCCCCCCCCAAAATTTTTGGGGCCCCTTCAAAGTCAGCTGAAATGGGGAGTTGGCAAACTTTAAGGAAAGATACCTTTTTGTTAAGCAACTCCTCTCCCAAAATGCCCCTTCCCCGGGCTATGGGGATTCGTGAAAGATTCGCTTGATGGAAATCAAAGTCATGAAAGCTTCTCAATGTATTTGCTCGAATCAACTGTTGCCCAGGGGATGTTTTTAAAACCCCGTGGGCAGTATTCCCTCTTTCAAAGAAGAGTTACTTCAACTACTAAACATGATGTCGGATAAACGAAGTTTTTGGGGTTTTCCCCCCATTGCCCTGACGCTATAAAGCTCGGGGACTGTGTTTTGGCCAGAATAAACTTTTTGAAACCAGCATTTTAAAAGAAATTGTTGATAAATTAATACCGAGAATTCTGCCCTTAGGGCTGTAGAAGCACAAAATTCTCAAATTCCCAACAACAATAAGGTAATTTTAAAAATTAATACTCGAGCCCCTGAGGAGGCCAAACTTGTGTGTAAAAATGGCTTCAAATTTTTTTGCACCAGATGTAAATTTGACCAAATTTCTCTGGAACGCTTTGTCAGTGTAACACAATGTTTCAAGGTTTTGTTTTTGGTCATAACAAAAACAAATGCAGTAAAAAAGGGCAAATTTGTAGCATTTGCTTGGCCAAAATTTCGTTCGTGATTGTCCCAATAAAAAATACCCCTAAATGTGTCCTCTGAAAGGAAAAAATCATGCTGTTTCTGCTTTTGTCCTGAAAAAAAAGGAAAGCAAAAAATTCTTGACGCCAAGAAATATCCCTTCTAAAAAAGACCCCCCCCAGGCACCGCCAACCATGTCCCAAACTTCCTTCCCAGCTCGCCGGGGTCAAGTGGGACTCCTCAGGTCTCTACCACGGGTTCCAATGTTTGGTTTTCTGCCCCTTTTGGGGAGGCCCCAAATCTACCCACTTACAACGACACAACAACAAGGTTCAGTCGCATTCTATGTTCAGGTATCCACGACGGGGATATAACGAAGCACAACAATGTACTTGGTGGCCAAAACAGAGGTGGTGACTTTCAACTCTGTTCAGGTTTAAAAATGATTTTTTTGGGCAAGGGGATCACTCCCATCATTTCCCTAAAAATGTAAAGGCTATTATGACCAAGCCTTTTTCAAAACAAAAGTATGTCCCTACTCACATCTAAAAAATAACCTAAGTCCCCGGGCCCCAGGGATGCCCTCCCCCAAAACCCAGGTTGTCAACTCCTCTCAACCATAAGTCAACACCTGAACAAAAACAAGCCCCAGAAAGGGGTCCTACTCCCCCGCTTTTGTACTGATCCTGTTGAACGGGAATTTTCCCAAGGAACTCACCTTGCCTATCTAATATTCCTTGGGCCCCCCAGTCTCCCTTTAATCTCACGAGCCTCTTTCCTGAAAGAATACATCCCTCAGTTTTATGTGATGACCTACGACTCTAACGATTCAATGATCTTTAATATTACTGCCCTAGTGAAAGATGGAAATTTTTAAATAACAAGATCCACGAAAAAGTTCCCTCCCCCCCGGGGAAAGGTCCAGAGGGATTTTAGAACAACACATGACATTATTGAGGCTTCGAACGCAGTGTACGAGCGAAAAAAAAGCAATAATGGGTTTACAATTTTCCAACTTAATGTTCAACATTTCTTTAATAACCTTTACCTTCTTGGGGTTTTGAATACATAACTACAATCCCGATGTTTATTTTTTTGAAGAGACAGCTGCAAGAGTTGATAAAATTATTAAAAATTACGGGGTTACGTACTGTGGAGAAATCGAAGAAAAAAACCCTTTTAGGGTGTGCCATTTTGGGTTTAAATTTAGGATATTTTTAAAAAATATTAGGGGATGAAGATAACATTCTTGCAATAAAAACTAACAACGTCGCATGGACAACTAGTGATAGGAACTGGATTTTTTCCCCCCGGAAAAAACCTATTAGTCAACCCCTCTACATGGTATAAGAGAAAATTCCAAAATTCTAGTGGAGATTTTAATGCATCCCTGCCCCCTTCAACTGTGGGGCTGTGTTCCCTGGGGGACTTAAAAGGACAAAACTTTTAAAAATCATGACAGCTAAAACTTGTATTTCAGGGGCCCCTTTTTAAATCGTAAAATTGGGACCCCCCAGGGACACCAGATTAGTATGCAAAAAGAGACTGGAATCTTTTTCTGTCGTACTTCCTGGTGGAAACGTGGATCGACCATATCCCTTTATAATAAACTACAAAAATTTCTCCATTTAGAATACCTGTACCTCCTAAAAAACCCCAAATTTTAAAACCCTAGGATTTTACCCCCAGGGCAATTGGGGGAAAGAAATTGTGGTTTTTTGGAAATCTACCTTCCATGCAATTGATGTGCAATCAGGTCCCGCACAAACGAATAATTGAAGTACCAAGCAATTCCAATTGTCCCCAAAGATATACCAACAATAAAAAACCTACAGAGAATTAGGAAAACTTTTAAGAAAAACAAGCAGGGAAAGTCGAAGGCTCTTCAAACGCGACAACCACCAGCAGCTACATGCACCCATTAAGGCACGAATTAAAATTAAAATGATTAGTCCACAAACGGACATAGGGAAAATTTTTAGTTCTTCAAGCAATCAATAAAAGTGAACCAGCAAAAATTTTTGGATAAGTCCGACAACTTTTGGGGGAAAGAGAAGGGTCCAACTACCTAGTTATAAAAATTTTGATGAGGAGTGAAGATGTTTAAATTAAACTTTACGACCACAGGCCCGGTAATTGATGGGGGAGTAGGGAAAAATTTCCCCCACAATAAAATCGCAATTTAAAAAAATCATTTCAGTTAGTAAATGAATGGAAGATGAAACTTGGGTGTCTACAACCACTACCTACCACCCATACTTCAACCTTGAAGATACCCACCCCCCTTACTAGACCTATTATTTCTAGAGATAAGTCAGGTTATTGGAAGAATGGAAAAAGAGCCCCCGGCCTCTCGGAATAACAAAAGAAAACAAATAAAATACCTACCTAGAAACAAACATCCTTGGTAAATACTTTAATGCCCCTCTTGGCCCCAGGGCATTTTCCCGTTTTTTAAGACTGCTAGGATGATCTTTCTTGCTAAAACCCAAAAAACATCCCCCAACCCGGGAATATAGATATATCTTTTTTGAATCAGGAAAAGTTTTTGAGGGAAATCATTTCCAAAACCCATTGAATTTTTATGGGGTTTAATCACTTTTTTATGAAAAACAATTTGGCTTTGAACCATAGAGGTACCAATATGCATTTGTTTTTTCGATACGTAGCAACTAAAACAGCAGGGGAATTCCTTAATTCCCCGAGTGTTCATAAAGTTTTGATCTTTTGGCATAGGCCTTAATACAATCATTACCTACCGACCATAACTGGACTTTTTCGAGTAATTTTTAATTTTTTAATCAAAAAAAATCATTCCCACCTTTCATGGCAAGTCGAAGGGAAACCTTTTTATACGACCGTGGGGGCCCCCCCAAGGTTTTTGTTTAGTCCCACTTCTGTTTTAAAAAATTTAGGAAGACCCCCAACCAAGTTTTAAAGACACAATTGTGACACAGTTTGCAGATGATGTTATTATTTTTCTCATCAACTCCGTAAAGGAAATACAAGTATTAAAGAGTCATAGAAAAAATGAATATGAACTTCGCGAAATTAATTGGGGGAAAAAGGGGAATTCGACTAATCCTGACAAGGGGCCTTGTTAGCACGATAGGATGTTTTGCTAACCTCGAAGATAAAGGGGGTATCTCCCCAGAGGTACACCCGAGCCCTTAGAAACCCTAAAAAGATCTTGGGGGTATGAAATAGACAGGTGCTCCATCAACTCTCATGTAACTAAAAAGATAACACAGCCCCAAAATCGGTCTTAGCAGACTCTTTATTCAATAGCCCCCCAAAAGTCAAAAAAATCTGTAAAAATATAATAAGACCTATACTCGAAACCCCTTTTGTCCCAATGTCATTAACAACAAAGACAACATGCTACGGTAAAAAGGGTCCAGAATAGAGCCTTCGCTTTTTACCGATACCAGGAGGGGAGACAGAGTTAAAATGGCAGATTTACACACCCAAAAATATTTCTGCCATAAATGTACGCCTTGACACCTAAAAAAGAAACAACTTTATACCCTGCAAAAACTTTCATGCCAGATAGAAACATCCTATACAAGTGATAAAAACCACGATTTCACCCAATACCGCCTAAGGCCAAAAAAATACCTTTCCCACAGAGGGGTTTGTCGTTTTATTCATAAAGTGATTCCCTCGACCCCCTGATTTTGAGCAACTTCCTGTGAAGAAGATTGGATACCCCCCAGAACCCTTCAAGTTACGAAAATCACGCCCCCAATTAGGGAGACTCTTAAAAAACTTTCTAATGTAAAAATTTAGTTTTACTACTGTTGGGGCCCACCCAAAAAGAAATATTTTCACGAACTTATAAGTGGCCAAAAATTTTCCTTTTTGTCGTATAAATATCCTTGTGCAACGCGAAAAAAAAAAAAAAAAAAAAAAAAAAAAAAAAAAAAAAAAAAAAAAAAAAAAAAAAAAAAAAAAAAAAAAAAAAAAAAACAAATTTCAACTTGTATAATCTACCAAATTTGAGTCATGTAGTTATATACCTTTTTTCTATGTGACTCTGAGGGGGTATTATACCCCTTAAAAAATATATAATAAATTCCATACACTTTTTAAATTTCACCAAAGTGGATGGGCCACTACCTTTTATACCCAACCCCTCCCCCCCCCCCCACCCTTTTCCAATATTTCCATCCTTTCCCCCTCCTTCTTCCTTACCCCCTTACCAAAACTCTGGTCATCAAAAGCAAAAGCAAAAAAAAATATATTATATACATATATAATTATATAATTTATTATATAATAAAATTAAATAATATAATATATATTATATACATACAGGGAAAAGGTACAGCTTTTTACTCATCCCTGCATGCATCAGCCTTTCCCCTAGAAATTTTTAACAAGAAAGGGGAATTCCAAAGCAGGCGAAATTACACAAACAGATCTTGGCTAAGGGCCTTGGAAAATTCCTTGCAATATATATATATATAATTATATATATATATTATATTATATATATATATATATATAATATATTATATATATAATATATAAAATGCATATTATTATATATATTATATATTTTAAAATATATTATATATATATATAAATATATTTATAATATATTTTTAAATAATTTTTATATATAAATACTTTTTTTAATTTTAAATTTTTTTTTATATATATATATTTATATTATATATTTTATATTATATATATATTATATATATAATGTATTTATATATAATATATATAAAATATATATATATATATATTATATATATAAAATTTTATATAATATTATATATAAAAAAATATGGGGAATTTACCCCCTCTATAGCTGGAATGGGGACCCTCATCCTCAGAGAAGAAAATAAACGACCCAGGGGGGAAACTCGGTTTTTCCCCGGAGTTTTTTAAAAATTTTTTTCTTCTCTACCACCCCCTATTTTTATATTCATTGAAATTTTTTAAAAAAAAAATCCTTTTACAAAAAAAAAACATAAACAAAATACAATGGCACAATGTTTAAAGAGAGAAAATTTTCCCCCAGCTCCTCGGGCTGGACGGAACCAAGTATGCAGCAAGCATTTCCCTCTGGTGGCGACGCTGAGGGCTGGAACATGAAAATGGCTGCCCCTTTGGGGCCCTGGTGGTTCGAGGTTGGAACCCAAAAATTTTTTAAGGAACGGTGGCTTTTTTCCCCATGATCCAAGGGCTTGATCCCACTGGGGACAAATTGAACGTTGGCAAAATTTTCCCTGTATTGGTGATCTTGTACCCTCCCTGTGGCAGCAGCTCCCCCCCGCCCCCCCACACGTATGGGTAAAGGTTCACCAGTGTGGACACGTACAGTCCCCTGCTAAGAGCTTGCCATTCTTCCAGGTAGATGGGATCCCTCGGGGCGGTTTGCTGGGGTTTTGGGTATTGTTTGCTGCAAGTGATCGTGGCTCCCCCTCGGCGGGCATCCCGCTGTGCAAGGTTTCTTAATGATGTCGTTGACCTCATTTTGGGCTTGCATGCCGCCCTTGGGTTTTTGGGAAAAGTTAAGACCTGTAGACCGATTGGTCTGCTTGCACTTTGCCCCAAATACACATTATTCTGTGTGAATTGGGCAGCAAGGGGCAGAGCCCCTGCAATAAAAGGGTCTGGGTCGA
>NW_026466298.1:0-13498 GCF_026875155.1 Cherax quadricarinatus
GGAAATTTGGGGTTTTGTATGTAAACCTTGCGGAGTTTTGGTTTTTGACTGTGTACCAGTCTTGTGACATGTTCCATGTACGATAATTTATCGCGTTTGATTGTTACGTTCTTGTTTTTTATATGTTGCCTGTTTTTTGTCAGAGTATACTGTTTTTTTTGTTGTGTACTTGTTTCATTTTCAGATTGCCGGGGCAAAGGGGGTTTTTTTGTTTAATTGTACTGGCATTTTTTTTTGCTATATTATTAATTGTACCCCTGTAATAAAGGCGGAATGCTTATGGTTTTCTTTTTTGTGACTGATCGTAAACTTGTGTGGGGCGAGTAGTTATTGTAAAAAAGTTATTACTAGGGTTAGTGGGAAGTTATGTCCGGGGGGAGTTATTAGAGTATGACTTTGTTTTATCACCAGTTGTGTTTAGGTCTTTCATTAGTTATTTGGAAATTGGAGTAACCGATATATTTACGAAATTTTCTTCTTATTGTATTTTGCGCTGATAATGTCCCACAGTAATATTTTAAAAGTGAAAAACCTGAAAGGGGATTATGCATATAATTGGTTTTTTTTTTAAATTATAGTATTGACCCTGTTGCAGGGGTCAATCATGTTATTCCTTGTTCTTCTTGTGTAATAAATTAAGATTACCCATCCTTTTTTTTTATTTAATTTTTTTTTTAAAACAGATACAATGAGTACAAGGGAATATAGTTATTACAGTGACATGCCAAAGGGCCCCTTTATGCAAGATTATGGCAGCTTAAAATTAAAATTTTAAGATTAACAAAGCAAGGGTAATTCAGGGGTTTAAAAAAATTTTTTAAAAAACAATAAAAATTTAGTACAAATGAGTTTTCAAAGACAGGTCATAGGGTCATTTCTGGGGTTCTGAGCATTCAGTAGTATGGAGTATTCTTTTAAAGTAAGGTAAAAAAAAAAAAAATTTTGATTGGGGTCACAGGTTAGACATTTATGAAACAATAAGAGAAACTTTTAGAAACAATTTTGGACACAATTATTCATATTTATTTAGTTGTGGGGGTAAGTGATTTTGAAAAGAAACTTTTTATTAAAAGAAGTGTTTCTTTAAAATTCACGGGTTTAAAAATTTCCCAAATTTTTAGGGCCTTTTATTCATTGAGTTTTTTGCATAGGTGAGTGGACACGAGGAACACTGTTGGTTTGGTTCGGTCATGTGTTCTGTTTGGTTGAAAGGAGATGTTTGAGGGGGGGGGTTCGTCAGAGTTAAGTGTTCTATTATGTGTGGGTGCATAAAAGTATGGATGTTTTGTATGGTGAGTAGGTTCAATTTTGAATATTGGTGGAGTGTGCTGCCTGAGGGGGAAAAGTATTATCATTCTGACTGCAGCCTTTGTTGGGAAAATTATGGCTGAGAGGGTTTATTGTTGCTGAGCCCCATGCAAAAATTTCATAGGGATAGGGTAAATAATGATGTATGGGGGCCAGGAGGCTGACGGGGAACTAGTACCGTTCTTCAAAATTATCCCTACGGTCTTGGAATTTTTGGGGAAATTTTGTTGTATATTGTTTAAAATTTGATCTATTATAAAGGGGTTGATTCCTAGAATTTTCCCTTTGAGTTTTTTTAAATAGGTGATCCATTTACATATGTTAAAGGGGCACTCTGCAGTCTTTTCCCAAACTAAATGTAGAAATTTTTGTAAATTTTCCCGAGTAATTTTTGTTGGTCCTATCCAGGTGATTTTTTCTGTAATTCGGTATTACTTTGGGTAGCATGACGGGCTCGGGTGACAGAAAACGTATGATTTTTTCATCTGAAAATATGTGGGTTGATAGTTGCGATGCTTTGGGGGTGGGTCAATTTATGTATACGAGAAAGAGAAGAGGGGCCCCCAACGTAATGGCTGTCGTTGAGGGAGAGCCCTCTTTTACATAGGCGACAATTTTATGTGGAGAGTCCGTGGGCAACTGTACAAAATCTTTTCGTAAATCAAAGAAGATCCCCCGTGGGACTTCTTGTTTCTCTATTGCTGTAAAATATGTTCAGCATGTGGAAAAGACATTAGTTTTTATTTGGCCGAACCCAAATTGCGGGGTTTAGTAGTTTTGGGAGATGAGGTAGGAAAGATACGCTTATGGTTTAAATTTTTAAAGATTTTTGAGAGAGGGTGTAAATTGGATATTGCCTTAGTTATCAAGTCTGTGTGGTCTCCTCCTTTATGGTCGGGGGGACCCTTCTATTTTGAGAACTGTAGGGAATAGAGGATTCAATGGATTTGTTAAAAGTGTTGCAAGATTACCTGGATTTACCTGGGGAAAAGTTCCGGGGGGCAACGCCCCGCGGCCCGGTCTGTGACCATGCCTTGGGGGATCAGAGCCTGATCCCAGGCTGTTTTCTGCTGGCTCACGCAAAACCAAAGTCGCCACAGCCCGCGGTCAGGGGAAACCCACTTTAGGTGCTTGTCCCGGCCAGCTTGAAGACTGCCAGGGGTCTGTTGGTAATCCCCCTTATTATGCGGGGGGCATTGAAAGTCCGGGGCCCCTGACACTTATGTAGGCTCTTTAAAGTCTAGTGACACCCTCTTTTTATTGGGGGGGGGTTTCATCGTTGCCAAATCTTTGCTTTCGAGTGAGTGATTTCGTGTGCAATTCGGTATAGTCCCTCTAGATTTTCAGGGGTTATAATATGAAACTCCCCCGCCGCGTTCCCCGGGAATACAGTTTTAGAACCCCAAGCGTCCCAGTAATTGAGGTTTTTTATCTCCGTTTGGCGCCGTGAAGGTTCTCTGTACATTTTCTAGGCAGCAATTTCACCCCCTTTTAAAGGGGCTGTAGTGTGCAGCAATATTCCAAACCTAGTAGAACAAAATGACTTGAAGAGTGTCATCATGGGGTTGGCCTCCCTATTTTTGGAAGGTTCTATTATCCATCCTGTCATTTTCTAGCAGATCGATTGAAAAAATGTTTTTGGCCTTGAAGGTGAGATCCTCCACATGATCACTCCCCGGTCTTGACGTTGGGGTTTTTTGCCTATTTTGGGGGGCCCAAATTTTTTTTGTACTCGATGAAGATTTAATTTCCTCGTGTTTACCAAATCTGAGTAATTGAAAATTTTTCATCGTTGAACTTCTTTGTTTTTGCAGCCCACTGAAAGTTTGGTTGCCCAGTCCGCCTGGAGCCTTTCAGGTCTGCAAGGAAGCACTGTCATGCAGATTCGGGTGTATCTGAAAGGAAACACGGTGCTTGGGGCACCTTGTCTATGTCGGGTATGAGGATGAGGAACAAGTGGGACGGAGTACTGTGCCCTTGTGGACGAGCTTTTCACCGTAGCTGCCCGGACTTTATCTGTTGACATACTCTCTGGTTTTGTTAGGAGGAAAAATTTAGATCCATCGACCGACTTTTCCTGTTATTCCTTTAGCAGCATTTTGTGCGCTATTACGCCATGGTCACACTTGTCGAAGGCTTTTGCAATGTCTGAGATATTTATATCTGCATATCTTTTTTGTCTTCTAGTGCATTTCGGAGATAGCACCTGTGACACTTTTTGTGTATATAATGGGTGGTAAGGTATTTAAATCTCCTGTCTTGTTTTTTAGTTTGTTGATAATAAGGGGAGACTTCATGTGGGTTAGTCGGAGCTAGGAACAGTGTGTGTTGTGGTAGTTGACCAGTGAGGTTGTCATTGGGTGCGGTATTTGAGCTTGGGATTTCATCGGCCAAGAAGTTTTCCTATAGTGGAGAAGAAATCATTGAGGTCTGTTTGCTGTTTCAGTAGTGGGAATTAGGGTTAATCTGGTTTTGTTAATTTCAATTGTCGCTATTTGTGTTATCTTTTTTGTTCTAGTATTTCTGATAGGGTTTTCAGGTCTTTTTTTGGCACCTCGTAAAGTTTGGATAATCTGTTATCATAATACCAATTTTTTTAGCCTTCCTTATCAGGCTGGTTAGGATTGACGAGTAAACGTTTTGTTTGGTTTCTGGTTATGTGGTCCCTTCTGTAAGTTTTTCATTTAGGTGTTTTGTTTATTTATGGATTTGAGAATGCTGGGTGTTAGCAGGGACTGTGCAAGTATTCTCGCAGTCATCTCTTTAGTTTTTTTAGGGTAGTGCTAGTTATAGAGGTTATTGGGGTCTTTTTTAGAAAATTTTAATACATTCGTCAATATCTGTATAGTTTTAGCTCAGTGTTAGCCAGTCAATGATTTGGTTACATGCTGTTGTGAAGTTATTAATGGTGCTCATGTGAAGTCTGAAAGTGACTTTAGTGTTGTCTAAGGGTAATTGCCATAGTTTGTTCTGTGGATAGTAGGGTAATGTCTGTGGTTAATATCTGTAATTATGCCTGATTTAAAGGGGATATGGTGTTGGTCCAGATGTGGTATAGTAGGGAAACATAGGTTCTGCTAACTCTTGTAGGTTTTGTTACCTGTTGGTAGGAAACATGAGTTACTCATAGTGTTGTGAATTCAGTAACGTGTGGGAGCGGGTCTGGTCTTGCAGGAGGATTTATACTGAAGTCACCAGGAGTGTAAGTGATCTTTGTTCATGCGTGCATCAGTTATCATACTTCCTAGGTTGTCACTAAACCGGTAATGTTTGACTGTGGTTACTTGTAGTTAGTTTATCACTGTGCGAGAGGGTTTTTGCTAGGTATTTGGTTCCGAATTTTAGTATTATATATTTCCCCATTTGTTCATCCCTTGTGCAAGTATTAGTGAATATCATTCTAGTTGCGTCTGAGTAGTATATAGCTGTGCCACCCCCTTGTTGGTCTGGCCTACGTTGTGTATGGGCTGTGTAACCAAGAATGCCATAGACATCTGTTAGTATCTGGCTTTGACAGGTTTCAGCTTGTGTAATGATGGAAATTTACTGGCATGCAGGGGAATTTAGAAATGCTATGAGGTCATCGTATTGCTTGCTTAAAGATCTGATTATTGTAGTTAAAGCAGTTATGTTGTTGTTGGCTCGAGAAAGTGCATCTTGATGTTCTGCGGTGTAGTATTTACAGTTATAGTTTGATTTCATTTAAGTCATTCAATAAAGAGGGTGGTATCAGGATTCAATGCTGGTTATCATAGATTTATAGTGAATCTATAGTTAGAATTAAGTATAAGACAAAGTAAATAATTCTAAGTTATATAAATAGACCTGAGTTATTGTAAACTAATGTTAAAATATGAAAACTAAGGTAATCTTTAAAGCTAAACTAAGGAGATCAATATAAAAGGATCTAAAAATAATTTGTGGTGTACAAAAAAGTGAGTATCAAATAAATGAATATAATGGCAAAATTAGTGAACTTAATACACTTTAGCACCTAGAATTGCACCTTGATTATTTTATCATTGTGAATATATTAACTAAAGATTGTTATATAAAGCTAAAATAAAGGAGGGAGAATAAATATAAGGGACTAAATTAAGTAATAGGTAAACAAAGTTAAAATGACAGATAATCACTATGATGTAATAATTGAATTTGGGAGTATGATCTGATGTGTTATTATATAATAAATTGAGCAATATATTGTACTATAAATGGTAAAAAAAAAACATGTTATATTCTGTCATAAGCGATATTTTCTAGTGTATTTGTGTTAACTCTTTGTGTTCTGTTATTATTGTGTTTGTTATTTAGCTATTGTACGTACTGAGGATATAGATTCATAATGCAATTTATACTAAATGTATATCACCCTTTTTTAAGGGGTTTTATGTTACGCTATGAATTGTGTTTCAAATAAAATAAAAAAAAAATATTGGATCAAAACTTTCATTGGTATCAAGGTACCGCCATTAAGTGTATATATGGTATATAGCTCATATATGATATTATTCTTCTCTGGAAAGATCTTGGATTCGATGCCTTAATTAGGATTCTTAGTATAAAGACTGTTGTTCTGGATGTTAGGTACTCGCGACTCAGTTGGTGGCGTCCCCAGTTCACACAATGATGGACAGGGTTCGCCTCCCTGGCAGAAATGTGGAGTTTCCGTACACTTGCTGCCCTGGTATCACCTACAAAAGTAGGTACCTGGTGTGGGTAGCATCTGGGGGGATGAGTATACCTGAGAGTGGTTGGGAGTCAAACGCCTACTGGCCCAGTCCATGACCAGGCTCGCAGTGGTTCTCAGAGCCTGATCAACCAGGCTGTTACTGCGGGACACACGCAGAGTCGTATGAACCACAACCGGTTGGTCGGGGAAATGACTTTTAGGTGCCTGTCCTCCAGATCCCTCTGAGACAGCCAGGGGTTTTATTGGTAATCCCTTATTGCCATGCTGGGATGCAATTGAAACAGTCTTGGGCCCGGACACGTAAGTGTCAGGGGCCAATGATACTGTGTCAGGGGCGGAGTACTCATGGCGCCTATGCAGGATGTTTGCAAACGCCTGCTGAATTTTTTCCTTTCGTAGGAGGATTTCTGTAGTGTGCAGTTTTGAGGGTCCTTACCTTACAGATATTATAACTTATATACATGAGAAATTCTCCCTTTATTAACTGAAAACGGGATGGTCAAAATGAGATTTATATTTCTTGTTTAAATGCCAAAAGTTGGAAAAATTTCATTTAAAACTGTCAGTGGGTCGTGCAGGAGGTTCTGTTGCTAAGGTCAATGTCAATCACAATTCTGAGTATGTATTCGTATCTCGGGTACAATTTTACAGTTTTCTGTTACTGTAAGGCTTATTTAGGCAATCAACTTATGCCAAAATCTGTTTTGAGTTTACCTTTAAAACTATACGTTTTCTCCTCTGATAAAAAGATAATAGGAAAACTTTAAGTTTGAGGAAGTAAAAGATGGGTGGGTAAGGGGACTTTTAATAAAAGGATATTTAGTAACTTTCATCTAACTGAGTGTAACTGTGAAGTTTATTCAGGTATACACAAATATAGTTACATAGATTATCATATATAGCAGCATATGTGTAGAGAACCTAGGATAACCCAAAAAGTTAGACAGTGACTTATTTCCATTCACCACAACACTGCTTTCACAGGCCTCCACCAGGAGGCCTGGTCACAGACCGGGCCGCGGGGGCGTTGACCCCCGGAACTCTCTCCAGGTAAACTCCAGGTAACAGAACTGTGATGCTCTGCATTATACCAACTGTCTCATGCTTCCTGACCTGACACTGCACACTCACACTCAGGTACGGCAATTTTTTACACTAAGTATTTAGGTAAAATAACATACAAAGAAAAATTTACAATGATTTTGTATAGAATTAACTGATCAGATATATGAGCAACCATTACTACTCGCAGAATTCCAACGTTTAACAAGTCAGGTAATATTTATTATGTAAAGTAAAAGGTCACAAGTGCAACTAATGTGACATTTTATTGTGGCAACGTTTCGCTCTCCAGGAACTTTGTCAAGCCGTTACAAACAGTACATAGCAAAAAAGCAAACAAGTTCAGGTAAGTTCCCAATGGGATGAGCGAGGAAGACGGGACAGATGAAGAATAGTGCTGGAGAGGAGTGTTCTTAGAGAAATAGAGCCAAGGCTTAACCCAGCAGCTAAGGTGATCGTGGGACAGACTTGAGAACAGGAATAGCAGGGACTGTTGTATCGAACTTGTGGTAGTTGAAGTCTTGAATCTTGAGTAGCTGGCAGCAGGCTAGGTCACATCAGAGGGTAGAACACATAGGGGAATTATAGGAGTAACTGAGAAGGCAGGTTAGCAATGGAGCCATTTACGAACTTTTTGAAGCTGCTTCTAGATAGGTGGTATAGTTTAGCCTTGTTACTGAAGGTGAAACGTAGAGGCTTGATGAACTCAAGAACTTGGGTGAGTGTGAAGTGAAGCGGTGATTCACATGCATACTTGACTGTTCCAGCACCGAGGCTTTTGTAGAGTTCAGTACAGGTCATGGTGTCAGTATTTGAAGGAGAAGTGTAGAAGGCAATGTTTTTCCATGAGAGTTTACTGGAGTCGTCGCTATCTTCCTCTTCTGGAGTGGATTCATTGGGCAAATCTACAGTGGTGGTAGCAGGTGACTGAGGTGACTGAAGGTCAACAGGAGCAGTGGAGGGGTGTAACGGTTGTGTAACAGAAGACTGGGAGAGGTGGGAGACAGATAAGATAAGATTTCGTTCGGATTTTTAACCCCGGAGGGTTAGCCACCCAGGATAACCCAAGAAAGTCAGTGCGTCATCGAGGACTGTCTAACTTATTTCCATTGGGGTCCTTAATCTTGTCCCCCAGGATGCGACCCACACCAGTCGACTAACACCCAGGTACCTATTTGCTGCTAGGTGAACAGGACAACAGGTGTAAGGAAACGTGTCGAAATGTTTCCACCCGCCGGGAATCGAACCCGGGCCCTCCGTGTGTGAAACGGGAGCTTTAGCCACCAGACCACCGGGCCACCGAGACAGTGGTTGAGGTAGCATGATCAACGTTGTCAGCGGTGGAAGTGGTTATAGAAGTTACTGGAGCAGTTGCTTGGGCAGGAGACAGGTCTGTAGGTGCAGTAAAGTTCAGGGCGTTGGGAAGGATCTTGAGAATGTCTGCTGAAGGAGTGGAGTCCGGAAAATTGAAGGCAGGCATGTTGTTCAGACGGAATAGTTCGTTAATAGTGGTGTTGAAAGTGCCTGGGTTTGCTGCATTTGCAAGGTGTGCATACACCATGCAGCACAACACCTTGGAGGAAGCACCGTCGGGGAGTGGAGAGAGGGAGTTGCTGGGCGATGGTGCCTGTAGATTAACATGTAGAGTTTTGGTGGTGTAGGTTTGTGGTTTGATTAATGCAGCGTATGTCGGTGAATTGGAGGTGTTCTTCGGAACTTTCGTTTTTCTTCAAGGTTTCTTTCCTGAGTGGGCACTTAGCTGCAAGGGTATGATGATCACCCTTGCAGTTAAGAGATGATGGTGCTGTAGTAATGGTGCAGGATCTGAAATCGTGTCCATCATTCCCACATTTTGAGCAAAACTTCTTATCCTTGATGGGGCAGTCCTTGGTGGTGTGTTTATAGGAGTAGCAGGTCCTGCAGTGGGAGATGTATGTGAAACGTTCTTGTTCTATATGACTTGGGTGAATGTGGTAATATGAGATGGCCAGACCATCAGAGAGATGTCTGAGAATGTAAACTTTAGCTTAGATGAGGCGTCAGGGATCTTGGAGATGCTGTCTACCGAGGCCCAGGTGTTTTGTTCCTCAATAGATGTCTTCAGTGCTTCAGTAGAGAGAGAGGTGACGATATTGCCCAGTCTTTTCACAAAGACCGAACGTTTCGACTTCAAGAATGGAGACGGATATAGAGTGAATTGTTGTGTTTGTAGAGTCCTGGCTGAAGAGTCGTCCATTAGTTTTGATGCTTCCATGTCGTCTGTGCAGACGACAATGAAGGAGTCCTTCAGAGAGTGGATTGCGGTAAATTTGGCCTGCAGGCAGGTCCTAACGACGGTAGCTAAAGCTAACTTCGAGGAGTCATTTATTGCATCATTCACAGGCTTGATTTTAACACGATGCGACAGCATTGTGAAAAGGATGTGACGTTTGTAGAATATAAATTCCCCACCCTGGCGGGGTCGAAGGGAGGCTTCTTGAGTGTAGAGCAACTGTGTGATCGGACAGAGCACGACGGACCAGGAGTGACGAAACAGTGCAGTATGTATAATCGCCGAGACCAGGGTCCTGGCACGGGTCTTAATCTTGAGATGACTCGTCTCTGGCTCCTGAAGGCGAATTGATTCTTCACTGTTGCAGCATATGCTGCTCAAGCACTGTTCCGGACAGTTCAGCTAGTGTTCCTCATAAGCGACTGAGGTTACCCCATCTCAGCTGTTTCCTGAGCTGAGGACTGGGCTCTGTCCGCTCTGATAATCTGCAGATTCATGGCATCCACTGTTTCCTGCTCTGTCAGTAAGCATACCCGCAGGAGTGTGCTGACCATCTGCCAGAACATGCTCTGTTGTTCCGTGGAGGTGACTGTGTTGCAGATAATATCCGTGAATGCCTTGATGAGTGTTAAGAGATCCTTTCTGTTGAGGGCCTGCGTTGTCGGTGGGTTCGAAGCAGTGGATATTATCTGGGCTGTTGTAATCTGTGGGAATTGCTGAGGGTTGTATTTCTTCACTGTGCACACCGTGGCCTGTTGCTGTATGCCAAGTTGTGTAACCGGCATCTGCTGGTGAGGTACAGGCACAGCCTGCGTAGTGGCACAGCCTGCATAGTGGCACAGCCTGGCAAGGAGGCCGGTGGGGGCTCGTGTAGTGCCGTCTGCTGATTGCGTTGCCCAGATGTTTCCTGTTGGCGCCGCTTGTTCCTCATGTTTTTGTTTCTTCGGTACATTAGGCATTAGCGGTATCGACTCAGACACACTCAGTTCACGGAGTTCGCTACCTTATCACAAGATAGACACATGGCTTCTGCCGAAAGGAGGAGGTCACGATGTTCCAGGGACACGACGGATGACTCGGATTTAGAAATGGACGACTCGGATTTAGAAATGTGGGGCGCAATCCTAGCGAAGAAGTTGCGAGACCACTCCGTGTCATCAGAGGAAAAGTCTCCAGTTCTGACAAGCCTAACCATGCAGCCAGAGAATACGGAAGGATGGATCAATGTGAACAGTAAGACTCGCCGTCCCTCCAAGGAGCAGGTAAACCAGCTCAAATCACCTTCCAGATTCAAGGTAAAGGCTTATGGGGAACAAAAAAACCCACTATGGCGTGGTTACACACCTGGAAACACGGCACAAACTGAGGTTCAAGATATGGTTCAACCTGAGGGGAGAACCAATACTGACTCCTTCAACAGGGAAATGCATATCACCTTGAATAAAGTCATGGAGACAGACCGCTCCTTCACCCTGGAGGAACTGGATTCTCGGCAGAAGGTCACCAAGGGTGTAGTGATGCGATACCCGCTGATGATGCCCATCGAGGCAGTAGCAGCTCACCCCAGTGTCGTGTCAGTTCAGCGTCTCAAGGCAAAATCAGCAGGCAATGCACCAACCCGGCAGTCCTCATTCAGCATGTAGGACCGCTGCCATCCCAGCTGGACCTCGGTTCTTGGGGCAGGTACGATATCAGGACCTTCACGGCAGAACCAGTTCACTGTTTCAAGTGCCAGCGTTACGGACACCTGGGTGTATTCTGTCCGAACAGAGTAATCTGCGGTGTCTGCAGCCAGCCCCACCCTACCGAGGAATGCATCACCAAGCTGAAGAATGCACTCGCCACCTACTCCACGATGCCCGAATTGCAGGCAGAAACACCATGCCTGGAACCCTCGATGCCCTGAGAGGCTCACAAGAATTCGTGAGGCCTGGAAGACACCAACGACGAGACAGCATGCTACGGCAGAGCATCACCCTCAGCAGACGATGGGTGCAGAGAATCCTGCCATACTGCAGAACTCTCATCAGGCAACCCAACTCAATGCCCAGGAATTTCCGACCCTTGAAGACTCAACTAGGCGTCGTGAACAGGAGCATCCTCCCCCACTACGAAACAGTACATGGACACAGAGGGTAGATATAGGCTCAGAGTGAGGTGCAGTACTAGTTGTAGTAGTAGTAGTGATCTAAGCAGTAGTAGTAGTAGTATTAATACTTAGATCACTACTAATACTACTACTACTACTACTACTACTACTACTACTACTACCACTAGTACTGCACCTCACTCTGAGCCTATATATACCCACTGTGTCCATGTACTGTTTGTAACGGCTTGACAAAGTTCCTGGAGAGCGAAACGTTGCCACAATAAAATGTCACATTAGTTGCACTTGTGTCCTTTTACTTTACACATAAAAAGTTAATTAAAAAGACGTGAGGAAATCTTGATTACTAACAAGGTTCTTATGTGACAGGTAATTTCAGGACCAGTGAAAGAGATCTGAGATGAAAACTTAAAGATGATAATTATTGTATATAAGTTGGTAGAATTACCGACGATGTGTAAAGTAAAAGGACACAAGTGCAACTAATGTGACATTTTATTGTGGCAACGTTTCGCTCTCCAGGAGCTTTGTCAAGCTGTTACAAACAGTACATGGGCACAGAGGGTATATAAAGGCTCAGAGTGAGGTGCAATACTAGTGGAAGTAGTAGTAGTAGTAGTAGTAGTAGTAGTGACATAAGTTGTAGTAACACAATAGGGTAGAGCAATTAACTCGTACATGAGTAAAAGGATATAAAAGCTATTACTTGGGTAACATAAAAATAGGTTAGACAAATATAGACCTGTTTCAGTGTTCACTCTGTAATGTGCTTTGCGTAGTATTAACAGGAGAGACTATGTGATGGCAGGGTTTACTGTTTTCAGGAGGATTCTTGCTAAGACTTCAGAGATGGTGAAGCTGCCTTTGTTTTGTTTAATTCTATTCGAAACAGCGATTAGTGCTGACTCGAGGGACTTGCGTCTGCGGAAATTAGTTTCTTTGATCACTAATTGGGCGTCCCCGAATTTCATGAGATGATTGGAGGAATTTCGGTGTTGTACACAGGCGTTGTTCAAGTTGTCGTTCCTACATGCGTAAATGTGTTCATTGAGGCGGTGTCGAGGTTTCTTGCTGTTTCACCTACATAAATCTTGATGATGATTATCAAATGGTAACAATACAGACAGGTTGGTAGATAGACACTAGGCAACATTTAGCCTAAATGTTGCCTATGTGTGTTATCTACCTACATAGATCTTGTCACAACCTCCACAGGTATAGTGTAAACTCTTGCATAGACTGGTTCGTGGTGCTGGATTTTGGTCCTGTTAGATCCTGGTTATATGAAGTGCTAGAAGGGATGGCGACTCTGGTGTTAGCTTGTGAAAGTACTTTAGAAACGTTCATACAACCTGGCTGTTGGGAAGAATTATAACTTGTTGGAGTGGTGATGATGCGTGGAGAATTAATGATCTGAAGAGCTCTTTTCTTGCAGTCTTTGATGAAAAAGGAAGGAAATGTAACTCAGTGAATGTTTGGTGAATATAGTACATTCCTCGCAAGAAACTCAAGACTACAAATTCGTATTATGCTTAGGAAAAACCCGATGATGGTGCCTTCTTTTGGATCTTAGTATCTGACTGGAATAAAAGAGTGTGAGATCATTTTTATTGTAGGTTTTCGATTTAAAATTGAAATCTAGGTTGTTGTTACTTTGTGAATGAGACGTCGAGGAAAGATAGTTTGTCATTGACTCTTCTTCTAATGTAAACTGGATCGCCGTTCAACTGCGTTGAGCGTACTGGGATTTCAATATTTCACTCATTTCCCCTTTTTGTCATCTGTGTAAGTCCCATCCTGTCTGAGTAAGGGCCCGATACTAGATGTGGTATTTGCCTTGTTTTTGGCAATGAAAAGAAATATTTTGAATTTCTTTCAATTTCACTAATAGCTTTAAGCTCCTCCTGCCTCTCCTGGTTCCTGTAAGAGTCATTTAGCTAAGTTCGATAGTTTCCACTTCCCTGGTCAGCGCCTCCTTTCTGTATCAGATTTTTCTAGTCTGGAGCCCAAATCTTGGGGCCAAAAAAAAGGTCTTTTTCCCCCTTTTTCCCTT
>NW_026466299.1:0-10115 GCF_026875155.1 Cherax quadricarinatus
GGGAGAACATCTGAGGGGACACGGTGGCCCTGGCACATGGGCCTGGAAAGGGGAGAGCACCTTGGGGAAGGGGGAGGGGGAATATTAGGCGGACTCTGGGAAAAAGGGGATACTGGGTTTCTAAGGCAGACCCTGGGAAAATGGGGAAGGGAGAACACTGAGGGGACACGGATGGGTCCCGACACATACCGGGGGGAAAGGCGAAGCACCCTTGGGGAAAGGGGAAAGGGGGGGGGGGGAAATCCCACGGTCCTGGGAAAGAAGGAGATAGGTTTTTTGCTAACAACCCTGGGGAAATGGGAAAAGGGAAACATCTGAGGGGACACGGAGGCCCGGGGCACATGGACCTGGGAAGGAGAGACCTTGGGGGGGAACGGAGGGGAATATCTGAGGCGGACTCCTGGGAAAGAAGGAGATACTGGTTGCTAAGGCAGACCCTGGGAAAGTGGGGAAGGGAGAACATCTGAGGGGACACGGATGGGCTCCCGGACACATGGACCTGGGAAAGGCGAGAGCACCTTGGGGAAGTGGGGAATGGGGGGGGGAAACCCGAGGCGGGACTCCTGGGAAAGAAGGAGATACTGGTTGCTAAGGCAGACCCTGGGGAAAATGGGGAAGGGAGAACATCTGAGGGGACACGGATGGACTCCTGGACACATGGACCTGGGAAAGGCGAGAGCACCTTGGGGAAGGGGAGGGGGGGAATATCTGAGGCGGACTCCTGGGAAAGAAGGAGATACTGGGTTGCAAAGGCAGCACCTGGGAAAGTGGGGAAGGGAGAACATCTGAGGGGACACGGATGGACTCCTGGACACATGGACCTGGGAAAGGCGAGAGCACCTTGGGGAAGGGGGAGGGGGGAATATCTGAGGCGGACTCCTGGGAAAGAAGGAGATACTGGTTGCTAAGGCAGACCCTGGAAAGTGGGAAGGGAGAACATCTGAGGGGACACGGGTGGCCCCCCGGACACCATGGACCTGGGAAAGGCCGAGCACCCTTTGGGAAGTGGGGAAGGGAAGGGGGGGGGGATATCTGAGGCGGACTCCTGGGAAAGAAGGAGAAACTGGTTGCTAAGGCAGACCCTGGGAAAGTGGGGAAGGGAGAACATCTGACTGGACACGGATGGACTCCCGGACACGTGGACCTGGGAAAGGAGAGAGCTCCTTGGGGAAGTGAGGGGAATATCTGAGGCGGACTCCTGGGAAAGAAGGAGATACTGGTTGCTAAGGCAGACCCTGGGAAAGTGGGGAAGGGAGAACATCTGAGGGGACACGGATAGACTCCCGGACACATGGACCTGGGAAAGGCGAGAGCACCTTGGGGAAGTGGGGAATGGAAGGGGGGAATATCCGAGGCGGGCTCCTGGGAAAGAAGGAGATGCTGGTTGCTAAGGCAGACCCTGGGAAAGTGGGGAAGGGAGAACATCTGAGGGGACACGGATGGACTCCCGGAAAACTGGACCGGGAAAAAAGAGGGGAAGACCTTGGGGGAAGGGGGAGGGGGGGGGGAATATCCGAGGCAGACTCCGGGAAAGAAGAATACTGTTTGCTAAAGCAGACCCGGGAAAGGGGGGAAGGGAGAATCTGGGGGGACACGGATGGCTCCGGACACAGGGGACAGTACGTACAAAAACACAAAACCCAGTACAGACATTAACCAGAAACAGTACATACAATAACACACAAGCCTACTAAAAAACACGAAGCCATACATACAATAAACCCAAAGCCCCGTCGTCAAAAACACAGAAGCCAGTACGTCAATAACACAGAAGACCCATACAGTACAATAACACACAAGACCAGTAAGTACTAACACGAAGACCCAGTACAGCAATAACACAGAAGCCCAGTACAGTACAATAACACAGAACCCATACAGTACAATAAACACGAAGACCAGTACAGTACAATAACACAAAAGCCCAGTACGGTAAATAACACAGAAGCCAGTACAGTAATAACACGGGAAAGACATCAGAAAATTTAACCAGAAACCTACAGTACAATAACACAGTAGACCATACGTACAATACACGAAACCTTACAGTACAATAACACAGAAACCAGTAATACATTAACACAGAAGCCCATCATAAAATGCACAGAAGCCCAGTACAGTACATTAAACAGAAGACCAGCGCAGTAAAATAACCAGAGCCCCAGTACAGTACAAAACACAGAAGACCATACGTACAATAACACAGAAGACCAGTACAGTACAAAAAACCAGAAGCCCAGTACAGTACTTTAAACCCGGAAGACCAGTACAGTACAATAACACATAGACCAGTACGTACAAAACACAGAAACCATACAGTACAATAACAAGAAGACCTTACAGTACAATAACAAGAATATCGTAAGGGGTTTTGTTGAGATACGTGATAAGGTAGACACACTTGTAGGAGGGTAGGTTTTTGTCAGACTGAGATGAGAGATGGCCCCCGGTGCCTAGCCTGTTAGCCTTGTAGGTCCCCGCCGAGTGGAAACGGGCAGGGGGATCACTCCCCCATGTGTACCCCCCAGACGTACACAAAGCAAAGGCCACGGGGGATTCGTTTTAAAAGCACAGGGATATATAAATGCTATGCTATATAATAGGGGAATCAGGGATCAGCAACTATGGACACTGGGTCTGTTACGTATGGTCCCGACATACACTACATCTATAGGGAACGGCAGGCGGATTGGGGATTCATCAATAAAAAAATTCATAATAACTTAGAACAAATGGAGGGACAACATGATTTTGAGTAATTTTGTTTTAACGTAATCATTAAAAACATAAAAAAAAACTTTATACAATAGGAGGGAAAATTGATCATCGATCTGTATTCATCACTCACGGATTCGAGGAAAAAAATTTTATATACAAAGAATTTTAAAACAAAAGGCAGTTTTCGGTGCACAAAAACTAACTGTTAATTCTCAAATACGGGGGGAACGTAACACAAAAATTTTCTGACAAACTGATCACTAATAAAAAAAACACACGTTGACAAATTCTTTTCATCTGGGACATAAAAATTTATACGATTTCATTTAAACCCCAATTCTGCGGGGTAAGGTTACATTGCAGAAGGTTATCATTCGGGGAGGATCAAATTTCCTCGCAATGGAAAAACAATGCCTTGATGAGAAGATCTGAAGAATTCTACAAAAGATCTTGGGGTTTCTCTTATTTTTCGAGTACGAAAGGATAACGACTTCGGTTGAGTACTGACGAGACTGAGGTAGAGATTCAGGATCAGGGGGATTGTCAGAGTCTGCCCATTAGCGGGGAGAAAATACCTCAACATCGCATAAAAAATTTCATTGATCTAAATGCGTTTCTTTGTTTTTGCCAGTACAAATTTTTCTCTAACTTATACTTATTTCCAAATTTTTCTACAACTCGAAAGGTCGACAAAAATTTTGACAAGTTTTGGCATTGCAGACTTTTTGTTAAAGTTAATCAGCAAACTCTCGAACCTTTTTGATTTTGGAGGTTTAGCAGTTTAGTTACTCTAGAAAATTTCTGCTGTTTTTTAGAATGTTTCACCGGATTCTTCTAAAACACTTTGAGCTAAGCGGGTAAGTTGCTACAAAATCATCAGGGTTTAATTGGGTTTCGAGTAGAATATAAAAATCATGGGGTAAAGCTTGTCACCCCAAAAATGCAAATGTGGAGTATCACCTAGGGAAAGCATTGTAACAAAATTTTATGGAACAGGGACTTGGGTATAATTCACCCCAAAGTTTCACTTTTGGGTTGAAGTGCTCTCAAGACATCAAGTACTTTCTTATTGGTTCGTTCCGCAACCCTTGCGCAGGATGGAGGAACAATGGTGGATTTAGAATCTTGTATAAAGTACACAAATTTTCAAGAATCCATTAAGAATTCACCCCCTTTATCTTTTTACAAAGGGGATTTTGGGGGTGGAAAAGCCTGCGATAATTGCGTTCTTTAAACGCTCTACTTTTCTCTGCAGTTTACTGCAATAGGGCTAACTCACAAAAAATCTGGTGAAATGGTTACCCTAACACCAGATGTTTTATTGCCTTGGAGGGAACATTTAAAAATTTGTTAACAAATCAAGGGCACTCTTTTTCCCCCGGTTTTTGCTAGGGTTGGGGACACTTGGGTTGGGTTAGGACCCTTTGACTTTCCTTTATGCTGCATACAGAACTACATTTCTTACAACTCGAAATGTCAGTTGCCATACGGGCCAAAAGTATTTCATTTGGTTTTTCAAAAAACATCCATACCAGGGGGTGCAACACCTGTGCATCATGAACAACTGTAAGCTACGTTCACTAGTGACTGTGATTACTAACTGGTAAACTCTTTGCTTTGGGGTACCCAACTCGGGTGTTTGTACATAATTCCTGACCATTCAAAGTCACTAATGGGTGCGGGGGCTTTACAGTAAGAATGGGATCTTCCCGGAGAAGGAATCGAATCACACCAGCCAAGGGATCTATTCTTTTTGCATTTTGACATCCTCGACAGTAAATGGAGGTTTTGCAGTAACTACACTAACTTCCCCGATAAAGACTGCCCACTACATTTGACTTGCCAGGTAAATGTTCAAAAGTGGATTGAACTCCCTTTGGTATCAAGGAAACCATCTGGCTAACCTTTCCCGTAGGCTGTTTTTTTCTGGAATAAAGGGATAGTGGCGCATGATCTGTCAAACATGAACAGGGTTGGAAATATGTCTCGGGGTGTTCAAAAACCCTACTATTTCTAAAGCTTTGCTCCGTTTCTGTAAATTTTGTTCACCCTTTGTAAGGGCTCGGCTACAAATGCAACTGCGTTTTACTTGCTATCATCTTTGAGCTAGTACGGCACCTATTCCAATTAACTAGCTCATTGTCGAAAGAAGGGCTTAGAAAAATTGGGAAATTTTAAAATTTGGGGCAGATGTTAGCTTTTTTTTAGATTTGGAATCTGTTTCTTCGGAAGTCCAAACAAAAGGACTTTTTTAAAACAAAATCGGGTTTGAAAGGGGAGCATGGAAGAAAAATTAGAATGAAGTCTTTTAAAACCCGCTAAAACCCACAAAAGGTCTTGCGGATCACATTTTGGGGAGTTGGGGAAAATTTAGTACTGCTTTTTCTTTACTTTTGGCATCTAAAACCCCCCTTTGGGGACACACCAAGAAACTTAATTTCTGTTGAAAAATTGACATTTTAAAAGTTTTTTTTTATCTTTTTAAATTTTCTTCTTCAACTTCCAAGTACTGACAAGTCTTTCAGATGTTGTCCACGCTTCGGGCATGACATTACTCGTCTAATACACCAAAAAAGTGCTTTACCCATCAACCTCTAAAGAATTGGTCAGATCTAGAGAACGGATAAGACGACGTAATCCAAACGCCTACGGGGGAAATGTAATACCTGTGGGATGGGAAAGCTGTTAATCTTGGCTGCCTCGGAAAAGGGGGCTTGCCCAAAAAACCCCGAACAAGTCCAGGGCGAGAAAACTTTGTTATCTCCGATATTTCGTAAAGGTCACCTATTCAGAAGTGGGGAAAAAATCGGAAGGGTTTTTGCGTTTAAATTTCCCAAATCAATCAGGGCGCCAAATGCCTCCTTCTTTGGCACTGGATCAAGGGGCATTTTCCCGGGTGAGTTGCATGTGCATAAAAATCCTCATTGAGCTTTGATTTATCTTCCTCTGGACAGCAACTTGTGATGGGCATTTGTACGCAGTATTTAAAAAGGTCTGACAGGTTTTAAGTGAATACGATGGGACATAAATTCGTTATACCCCTTCTCACCTGGTAAGGGAATGCTTTACGCGTTTGTTCAAAAAGAGTCAACAAAGCTTGATTGTCTGGGAAATAAAAGGGAGCTAAGTCTTTTTCCTCAACTGGTGAAACAGATTGATCCGGAGAAGTGGATGAGGTCTCCCCGGTAGAAATAAGCACCGACCCACTGGTCAGGTGACACGTCATCCTGTACTTGAACGGGGTTTAAGGATAGTGAACTAGGTCAACGAGGTTGGTATTTGCTCTGAGACGAACACTGTGACCCAAAGTGTTAGCAAGGAGTAAATGGATCTTACTGTCTCTTACAATGTGTAAGGAAGGTTCAAAAAAATAAACCTTTGACCTTGCAGGAATCACTGTCAACTAGGACGGTATCACCATCTGGAACATTAGGAACAACAACAGACACTCTAGTGAGAGCACTAGCCGCAACAGAGACGTCTTTCTGCAAACGGCATGTGACATCAACAAGAGATGGCATTACTAGTTCCAAGTAATCGTTTTTCTGACAAGGCATCCCCTGTGGAGAAACTACTACTCGAACTAGCAGTCATTGCAGGGATAGGCTGTGCGCTCAAGGCTGTCTGAGTGTCCTCGGACACTTGAGGCAACGGAACACTATCCTGCAAGTCTGAAGGTAATAGGTGGAACACTAATGGGAATGACAGAATTACCAGTGCCTGACCGCTTGGGTACACTACTAGGAAATTGCATTGGCTTGTAAGGACTTAATGCGTACATCATACTCTGCAGCAGTATGACAGATTTCTGATCCAAGCTGGTAACCCCAGAATGGAACGATTAAGTCATCTATTTGGGCATGCCATCGGTACGGGTCGAGCACAATGCGTAAGTCTCGCATGGAAGCAAATCCCAAGAAGAAGGTCACCAGGGAAAGTAATCTGGTCGACAACAAGAAAAGCAGCAGTAAAGTCTCTGCCTTGGATAGTAAAGGTGAGCGGTGGGATAAGGTAGACACACTTGTAGGATGGTAGGTGTATTGTCAGACTGAGATGAGAGATGGAACCCGGTGCCTAGCCTGTTCACGCCTTGTAGGTCTGCCGCCGAGTGAGAACGGGACAGAGGGATCACTGCCCATGTGTATCCCCATGACGTCACACAAAGCCAAAGGCCTACGAGGGATCTCGTGTCTAAAGCACAGGGATGATACTAATATGCTATGCTATATAATACTGGGAATACAGGGATCAGCAACTATGCTGACAGAAGACCAGTACAGTACAAAAACACAGAAGACCAGTACAGTACAATAACACAGTAGACCAGTACAGTACAATAACACAGAAGACCAGTACAGTACATTAACACAGAAGACCAGTACAGTACAATAACACAGAAGACCAGTACAGTACATTAACACAGAAGACCAGTACAGTACAATAACACAGTACACCAGTACAGTACAATAACACAGAAGACCAGTACAGTACAATAACACAGAAGACCAGTACAGTACAATAACACAGAAGACCAGTACAGTACATAACACACAAGACCAGTACGGTACAATAACACACAAGACCAGTACAGTACAATAACACACAAGACCAGTACAGTACAATAACACAGAAGACCAGTACAGTACAATAACACAGAAGACCAGTACAGTACAATAACACACAAGACCAGTACGGTACAATAACACACAAGACCAGTACAGTACAATAACACACAAGACCAGTACAGTACAATAACACAGAAGACCAGTACAGTACAATAACGCAGAAGACCAGTACAGTACAATAACACACAAGACCAGTACAGTACAATAACACACAAGACCAGTACAGTACAATAACACAGAAGACCAGTACAGTACAATAACACACAAGACCAGTACAGTACTATAACACAGAAGACCAGTACAGTACAATAACACACAAGACCAGTACAGTACAATAACACAGAAGACCAGTACAGTACAATAACACACAAGACCAGTACAGTACAATAACACAGAAGACCAGTACAGTACAATAACACAGAAGACCAGTACGGAACAATAACACGACCAGTACAGTACAATAACACACAAGACCAGTACAGTACAATAACACAAAAGACCAGTACAGTACAATAACACAAAAGACCAGTACAGTACAATAACACAAGACCAGTACAGTACAATAACACAAAAGACCAGTACAGTACAATAACACAAAAGACCAGTACAGTACAATAACACAAGACCAGTGCAGTACAATAACACAAAAGACCAGTACAGTACAATAACACAAAAGACCAGTACAGGTCAATAACACAAAAGACCAGTACAGTACAATAACACAAAAGACCAGTACAGTACAATAACACAAAAGACCAGTTCAGTACAATAACACAAAAGACCAGTACAGTACAATAACACAAAAGACCAGTACAGTACAATAACACAAAACACCAGTACAGAACAATAACACAAAAGACCAGTACAGTACAATAACACAGAGGACCAGTACAGTACAATAACACAGAAGACCGTACAGTACAATAACACAAAGACCAGTACGGTACAATAACACACAAGACCAGTACAGTACAATAACACACAAGACCAGTACAGTACAATAACACAGAAGACCATACAGTACAATAATGCAGAAGACCAGTACATACAAATAACACACAAGAACCAGTACAGTACAATAACACACAAGACCAGTACAGTACAATAACACAGAAGACCAGTACAGTACAATAACACACAAGACCAGTACAGTACAATAACACACAAGACCAGTACAGTACAATAACACACAAGACCAGTACAGTACAATAACACAGAAGACCAGTACAGTACAATAACACAGAAGACCAGTACAGTACAATAACACAAAGACCAGTACGGTACAATAACACACAAGACCAGTACAGTACAGTACACACAAGACCAGTACAGTACAATAACACAGAAGACCAGTACAGTACAATAATGCAGAAGACCAGTACAGTACAATAACACACAAGACCAGTACAGTACAATAACACACAAGACCAGTACAGTACAATAACACAGAAGACCAGTACAGTACAATAACACACAAGACCAGTACAGTACAATAACACACAAGACCAGTACAGTACAATAACACAGAAGACCAGTACAGTACAATAACACAGAAGACCAGTACAGTACAATAACACACAAGACCAGTACAGTACAATAACACACAAGACCAGTACAGTACAATAACACAGAAGACCAGTACGGAACAATAACACGACCAGTACAGTACAATAACACACAAGACCAGTACAGTACAATAACACAAAAGACCAGTACAGTACAATAACACAAAAGACCAGTACAGTACAATAACACAAGACCAGTACAGTACAATAACACAAAAGACCAGTACAGGTCAATAACACAAAAGGCCAGTACAGTACAATAACACAAAAGACCAGTACAGTACAATAACACAAAAGACCAGTTCAGTACAATAACACAAAAGACCAGTACAGTACAATAACACAAAAGACCAGTACAGTACAATAACACAAAAGACCAGTACAGATCAATAACACAAAAGACCAGTACAGTACAATAACACAGAGGACCAGTACAGTACAATAAATCAAAAGACCAGTACAGTACAATAACACAGAAGACCAGTACACCACAGTAACACAGAAGACCAGTACAGTACAATAACACAAAAGACCAGTACAGTACAATAACACACAAGACCAGTACAGCACAATAACACAGAAGACCAGTACAGTACAATAACACACAAGACCAGTACAGTACAATAACACAAAAGACCAGTACAGTACAGTAACACACAAGACCAGTACAGTACAATGACACAGAAGACCAGTACAGTACAATAACACACAAGACCAGTACAGTACAATAACACAAAAGACCAGTACAGTACAGTAACACACAAGACCAGTACAGTACAATAACACAGAAGACCAGTACAGTACAATAACACAAAGACCAGTACAGTACAGTAACACAAAAGACCAGTACAGTACAGTAACACACAAGACCAGTACAGTACAATGACACAGAAGACCAGTACAGTACAGTAACACAGACGACCAAGAGAGTCCAGTAACACAGAAGACCAGTACAGTAACGTAACTCAGAAAACAAGTTCAGTACAGAGTTGTACAGTAAAACTGAAGACCAATACATTACAGTAAGACGGAAGACCAGTACAGTACTGTAACACAAAAGATGAGTACAGTTGAGTAACACAGAAGACTAGTACAGTAACACAGGCGACCAGTACAGTACAGTAACACAGAAGACCAGTACAGTACAGTAACACAGAACCCAGTACACACATAACACAGACGACCAAAGAGTCCAGTAAAAAAAAAA
>NW_026466300.1:0-12768 GCF_026875155.1 Cherax quadricarinatus
CGGGTTTTTTTGTTTCTTTAAAAATTCCAAGACTTGTAGCCTTCGTCCCTGGCCTTAATAGCCTGTAATGATGCTTTCATTACTCTAAAATCCACGGACTTCTCAGCCACATTAACTCCATCAGATCCAGTCATGGTTAGAGAATTATTAATCACTGATTATACAACTTAAGTAGGCGCCTTATAAGAGTAATTCTTGCACTTTACTCTTGTATAAATCCTAGCCACACATGTGCTAGCAATTAATTGGGTTAATTATCATCCACCACATGATCTATTAAATTTGTGTACCCTATACCCACTTCCTTCAATCAGTCACTTAATTGTTAGTAATTAATTCAATTAATTTTTCACTGATTGCATCCGGTTTGAAGAACCAGCAGGCAGATATAGAAAATTTTATAGGGGTTTACCTGTATGTACCTCAACATTACATGCATACGAGTAATCTCATTGGGAGACAACAACTATATTGTTTACCGTAGTCACCCCGTGTAGACATATGAGAAAACTTAACCACCCCTGGTCACTGCAGGTGGTCCCTTCGACCTCACAATCTTATCCATATCTATCCGAGACCAGTATAAATTGGATAGCACCCACAAGTACGGCACTACTAATTAATTGTGGACTGTATAGATTATATTAGTTTAACTGAATGAAGGGGGTGGGGTAGGTTACACATGGATATATCCATCAAGGAAAAACACTTGTGTATGATCCCACCACTTACCAGATATTCTCTGGTGGTCACTTGATGTAGCTGGATCACCCATAACCTATCCAATTACAACATACCTAACTGGCCAGTATCAGTCTGCTATAACTAGAAGGGTTACTTAACTGTGGGTGATTGATGCTCCTTATTTCCATTCACCATCTCATTTCAATGTCCTGCTACACCGACACGGTTCTTATTCCAGCAGGACGAGGTATTCGTTGGTTTGTCCCAGTTTACAAGTCGTGACTCCATAAAAACTTCACTATCCTCGGGACAGGAACCACGAGGCCTAATGTGTTCACTCGGAGCAAGGCGACTTATTTCACTTCATGCATTCTCTTAACTTAGTGTTATTATCACTGATTACATTACAATTCACAAGACAATTTAATGTATCATAATTATTATGCACATTAGAGGTCACTCCATTAAGATCTGAGACAGATGAGTGATGATTAAATCACGGGTATTTTCCCCTGGACACACTCCATGGCATCGCACCAGTCACCACCTGTCCTACCATTATTCACTAATTTTACCACTTTATTACAGTGGTCGCGTAAATCACGTTCCCTCACTCTTCACCAGGAACAGTTACGACACTTCCTATTATGAAGTGAGACCTATATTAATCCTTAGGTCACCCTGAATGCCAATTTCCTGGTCCCATGCTTTCCCAGCCTCTTAACTCCATTCAAAACACTCCCGCTCCCTGATGCCCCATCTCGACCTCTTCCCCCGCACATCCACGCAGGCGCAGAGGGAACCCTGTTGGTTCTATTCCATTTTCAAATACATTTTTTGACCCAAATCAACACATTAAACATCTATTAGGCACTATAGCTTCGGAAAATTAAAATATTTTCCACAATAATAATAATAATAATAATAATAATAATAATAATAATAATAATAATAATAATAATGTTTATTTTGACATGATACATTGTTGTACAAAGGAATATAACAGTTGGGTGTGCATGCCAAAAGCCACTTTGTATGCAGAGCATTTCGGTCAAACTAAAATTAACATTAGATGAATAAGGCAATAACAGTTCATATGGTCATTAGCATTATAATTTAGAACAAGTTAAAACAGTTTACAGTATGAAGTATTGCAATTTAGTACAATTTAAAAAATGAGATTGAAATACTTATAAGTTTGAAGTAATGAGTAAATGGTTGAGCAATCATCAGCAATATCTAATAATGAAGCTGAAACAATTTTAACTTCGAAGTAGATTATCAAATAGTTGGGCAGTCTTAAATTATTTAGAAACTTCAGTAACTGGTAGGTATTAAGTAAAGTGTTTGTCTGGTTATTTTTGGGTGATGAGGTGATTTCTAAGTAGGTCCTTAAATTGATTTGCAGACAGGGGTTCTCTAGTGTGTTCTGGTAATGAATTCCAGGGCTTCAGTCCCTTTATGTGCTTAGCATTTTTGCAGAATACTCCATTCTACTGAATGTACAGAAATGCATGCAACCATATGACCTGTCTTTGTAATACTCATTTGTGCTTTATTGTTATCTGTTTACAATAATGTTTTATCACTGATTACATCATTGCTTAGTTAATCTTAAGTTAATTTTAAGCCAGCCCGTAATGCTATGCATACAAGTGGCTTTGGCATGCTGCTCTTACCTATATTTTTTTGTACCTCTGTATGTTCAAATTATTAAATAAATAAATAAATAAATAAATAAATACACAAAGATATTCTTAAACAATATTCAACAGTTCTCACCAAATTAATAAAGAAAGCCAAACAACTGTACTACTCCAGCAGATTCACTGACACAACAGGAGATATAAAAAAGACCTGGAAAACACTTTCCCAGATTCTGGGGACCCACAAAATGAAAAAAAAACAAGAATATTGTCCTAACCAAACCTAATGAAACGCCACTGCATCCCACTGATACAGTTAACAAGATGAACGACTTCTTCTCAAACATAGGATCTGATCTAGCCAGTAAAATCCCGTAACCAACGCCGTGCCGGGGACTCCCTAGATGGGAATTTTCCAAATTCCCTCTATCTTGTACCAACTGAGACCACCGACGTCACCGCAATTATAAAGTCACTCAAAAATAACTCAGGTGGCCCGGTGGTCTTGTGGCTAAAACTCCCGCTTCACACACGGAGGGCCCGGGTTCGATTCCCGGCGGGTGGAAATTCCGACACGTTTCCTTACACCTATTGTCCTGTTCACCTAGCAGCAAATAGGTACCTGGGTGTTAGTCGACTGGTGTGGGTCGCATCCTGGGGGACAAGATTAAGGACCCCAATGGAAATAAGTTAGACAGTCCTCGATGACGCACTGACTTTCTTGGGTTATCCTGGGTGGCTAACCCTCCGGGGTTAAAAATCCGAACGAAATCTTATCTTATCTGTCTCACGTCCCACCATTATTGTACAAGCGAGCAGCCCATGTCCTTTTGCATGCTTTACATTACTTTTTAACAAGTCACTAAAAAATAGCACTTTCCCGACACTACTCAAACAGCAAGGGTTACACCAATACATAAAGGTGGTGACCCTACAGATGTAAACAACTATAAGCCAATATCAAGCTTACATTGCTATCCAAAATCTTCGAAAAAACTCGTGCACAGGAGCCTATATTAATTTAAAACGGCACAAAACATACTTAACCCCTGCCAATTTGGATTCAGGAAAATAAAAGCACTAATGATGAAATTGTAAAAATGCTAGATCTGCTTTAAACACGCATTGGAAAATAAGGAATATCCACTAGGAATTTTTATTGACCTAAGAAAAGCGTTTGACACAGTAGACCGGCATTCTACCCCCAAAAAATTGACCATTATGGTATAAGAGGCCATGCGCTTGCATATTTCAAATCCTACCTTACTAATAGGTATCAGTATGTCACCATTAAAGACACACCCTCATCAACACGGCCACTTGATACTGGATTTCCCGCAGGGAAGTGTCCTTGGTCCCTTGCTCTTCCTCATTTTACATTAATGATCTTTCCCAACACCTGACTTACGTCATCTCCCACCCTAATCTTGCCACCCTCAACACCATTGTCAACGAGGAGCTGCTTAAAATTCTGACTTGGATGACAGCCAATAAACTTACACTTAACGCTGAAAAAAACCTACTACATTATGTTTGGTAGCAGAGCAGGTGTTGCGCAATTAACTTTAAGATCGACAACACTCTAATTGCCAGACATAATGAGGGCAAATTCCTAGGTTTATACCTCGACAACAACCTAAATTTCAGCACCCATATCCAACACATAACAAAAAAAGTATCCAAACGGTGGGGATCCTCTCCAAGATACGATATTATGTGCTGCAAACTGCCCTTCTCACACTATACCATTCACTCATTATCCTACCTCCCCTATGCTATTGTGCTTGGCAATCAACTGCAGCAACACATCTAAACCCAATTTAATAACCCAACAAAAAGCCACAATAAGATAATCACTAATCCCATCCCTGGCAACACCCCCCCACTCTTCATAGATCTAAACTTACTCCTGTTCAGAACACCCGCACTTACTACCGTGCAATCTACATCTACAGGACCTGTGGGAAAATTGCATTTATCTGAATGTATCATTATGTAATAACAGTAAATGAACAAAGATAATTATTATTTTATCAGTTAGACAAGTAGGGAATTTGGGACACCTAGGTCGAAAAAAATGTCCCCCTTCGTACCCATGTCATTTTCCACAAGTTGCTCTGGACCTATTAATTACAAATAAAATATGTATCACCAGGAATGCTGGAAAAATATATAAATTGTGGACTGTAATTAAATTAAAAAATTATTATATATAAACACATTTTTTAACAGAAGGGAATATATCTTAATCATAACACTCCCAATTTGACTGGAGATTAATGTGTCATGTTACAGGACCCCCCCCCTTTTGTTTTACATTTATGAAAAATTTACTGGCCAGAATTTAAACATAAATTAGACAGCTTTTTGAGGTTTCTGGAGTTGTCCTGTCTGTCGCCTGATATCTCAAGTTATGCAGGAATGCACACCCAACAATTTTGCCTCCTATTTGAGAGGTGTCAACCCAATTTTAACCTCTAGAGCACGAAAAATTCTTCCATTACTAATGTCTGTTACTCTCAATTCAAACAAACAATGGCAACTGTCTTCTGTGCAGGTGCCCCTTCCCCATTTTTTATGACAAATTTTATTAAATACGTTTTGGCCATCTATTTACATACAACTACTGTATTTCTGGAAAATATGTACAGTTTTTTCCCACACTGCGGCCGGCAGAGTTCGTTGCTAAATGACTCAAATTGCTCATTTGGCAATGGTGGAGGACTGGGACATATAGGATCTGGCATCCACACGGCGACATATTAACAAGATTTGATCACCCTTTTTACACTTTGCCGTCCTTGTGGAATCCAGAAAGTTTCCCTAATAAAATTTAAGGTATCTTGTACCCCACATGCATTACATTTTATGGGCATTTAGAACAATTAAATTTGTTAGATGATGAGTTTGGGCAGTAAGATAGGGTGTTTAGCATAATCACCCAATTAAAACATTTTGTAACCTACATCTGCACCTAATTACATTGTTCTCTAAAGACAGCCCCATTTTCTCTATTATGGTACCTTTCACAATTTTCTTTCCTTCATCAATTTAATCTCATTTCCATAGATTTCCTCCTGTACCTCTTTATCCAATATTCAAGAGGATGTGAAAACTTGTTAGAAAATTTAAACACCAACTTAGTTACATTGATTAGTTTGGGTAAAGAAAAAATACCTATTTATATCAATAGCTAAGGGAGGACAAACTTTTGGAGCGGTGGTCACAGTAATTTTAACAGGAGCAATATACACCTTTTGTACAGGCCAATTAGCTTTTTTACCAACCAGCTTGGTCCTTTAAACCATGATACAGCATTTACAAATTTAGCATAGATAAACCTCGAGACAAAAAAATCAGCTGGATTCCCCTCACCAGGTATATGTTTAAAATTTGCTAACATATGCTGACCCAAACTATTATACTTCTCTTGCATCGATTAATTTCAGTGACTGTTTTGTACGTACAAAATTTTTACTGTTTCCATTACGATCCATTGTAAGGATACCTCATTATCAGACCAAATTACAGTGTCGCTAATATTTAAATCTCCGCAACTTATTTTTATATAATTAGCTAATTTTGACACCTACATAAATGGCTGTTAATTCCAACTGAGGAAAAGGTACATGATTTAATTGGAGACACTTTAGCTTAGACATAACAAGAGAAATAACACTATTACTTTTGAAGATAAGCAACTGCCCCATATGCCAATTTTGAAGCATCACAAAAAAATGTGGAGTACATTTTTCCCATTCGGATTGGCCACCTGGCGTGGGAACTCCAACATTGGAATTTTTCATAATCACCAATTAATTCATCCCACCTGTTAAATGAATTCCTCAGGTAGAATTTCATCCCAAGCCCCATTTAAGTTTTTCCTGTTTCCTGTATTAATAATTTTTCCCCCTTATAGTAAGGGGTGACACTAAACTAGTGGATCGAAACATTTGGAAACTTCAGCAAGCAAAACTCTCTTAGTTAATTTTTTTGGGCATAATGTAATTATTAGGTTTTTAACATTAAAAAAATCTCTCTCAGTATCCCAAGTTAAAACCCAAAACATTACTACTTTTGGACTTCATCTCCAGGGTAACTTTACTTATTTGTCCTTTAATTTTTGGGCGAATTACTATTCCATTCCCTCGAGGCTATTTGCACGTTGCATTATTTTATTAGCCTTCCGTAGTCATTAACAGTTCCTCTTCAGTTGATGTCACACCCAGGAAATTGTCCACATAAATGTTTGCTCATTACTTTACTCAATGGACGTTCCCTACGTTTAAGGTGTGCATTTATCGTCGCTTGAAGTAGGAACGGACTGATGTACACCAATAATACGCTCTTAAAGCAAAAGGTTTTCAGAGGGCTAGTGGGTCATAGGATTCCAGGCCATAAGAAGCGGGTACAATCCCGGTCAGCTCTTGTAAACCCACTCTTAGGAAAGCTTTTCTTTGTCAGCCGTAAAGGCAAAATTCTTCATCCTGAAATTTAATAAGATATCTCCTAATTTTTCTGCCACGACGGACCTGTCATCAAACAGTCATTTAAATAGGTACATTTTTGTTACTCCTGGCACTACAATTAAACAATTCTCAAGGATTGGTCTTAGAACCTTCTTCACTCCGTGATGTGGCAAATAGTGACCATAAATTTTGGCTTGCTCAGGAGGTACCTCTTCTATAAATTTATTATTAACTGTCAGCAATTATATCATTATAGGCAGTTAACAATTCTGGGTCTTTCTCAGTTCGCGGAGCTGAGCCTTTAACTGTCCATATGCCAATTCTGTAATTAGTGGGGAATTCTGGATGGTTCAGTCTCCACGGAAGTCGCACCCAGTATTGTTCAGATTCAAATTTTACATCTTCAGGTATTGCTCCTGAGTAAAGAATCGTCTGGTCTTTCTTCATTTACCCTTTATTCCAATGCTGTCTAATTCCCACAATTTATGCACTGGCTCAACACCATTTCCCCTATGGAAGAATTATTCTGGGGTACGATTTCATGAGTAGACACACAGTTATGGTATTTGTAGTTTCCTCTAGTCATGAATTATTATTACGAGGAATCTACCCTACATTACATGGCCTCCCGCAGTCTTCAAAAGGGTGACACCCCATTTCTTTACCATACCCTTTACAAAGGGGAGGTAAAATAGTCACTACCTATCAAATATTTATTAGGCCTACAGAATCATCACTTACACCAGAAGTGCTAAATTTACATTATGTGAAAGTCTTTCGAGTTTTACTAAGCCCTACTATAGATATTTTCTCTGGAAGTCTATCTACAATTACTGCATTAACACGTTTTTTTCATTGCCCAACGGGCAGTTACATAAACAGTGTCATAAAAACTTAGCTCTTTTTTCTGAGAGAAACCAGATAATTTTTAAGTTGTGGGATCTCCCATCTGTACTTTCATACCATCAAAACATTTACGTTTTATGAAAGTATGCTGGGATCCTGGTCCAATAAATGCATTTACATTTTTAGATTTATGCCTTTTATCATCAATTTTTACCTGTAACACAGGTAAGGTTACTTCAGCAAAACGTCATTATTAAAAATTAGCAGCAATTTTACATTAGCCACGTTGTTTTCAGGATTGTCAACATTATCATTATTATAACATTATCATATAGACCTTTACAACATGACTATATGGTGTCTTCCTTTGTGACATTGATAACAGTTGTTTAAATTTGGCATGACAATCCTTTACATTGTGATTACCTAAACACCTGATTTCATCTGTCAAGTTCCCCCAATCTTTCAACTTTATCATTCCATGAAATGTATGCATTGCAATTCTTAGAAAAAATGAGTACCCTTGCGAAAAGACAATCTCTCTTTTCTTTGACTGGTTTCTTATTAGCTGGGCTACCCTTAGGAGGGTTTCTCATTCTCTTACCTTGTGGAGAATCATTATTTTGATTCCTGCTACTTGATATGCACCTATGCAACTCTTTTTAGGAAATGAATTTTGATTATTAACATTGGGATAAGTTTTCCTTGTGAAACTTGACAGTTACCTCAGAGTTATTATGTGTTGCATCTTTAAAATGAGTTTGTTGGCTGGTCTGCAACTGAGGATATAATTTCCAAAAACAAATGGGGGGAGCTCCATTGTTGGTGCTAGGGAGGATAGGAATAAGACAGGGAAACCCTGCACCAACAGGGAATACAGTCACAGAAACCCAAGGCAAACGGAAAACCCAAACCTGTGCACATACTATGCACTTGGTATCTGAGAATGGGAAATCTGGAAAAAAGACGGGACGTGCAACTATGACCACCCTAGAAAATGCCATGCCCATATGGGCAACAGGAAAATGCAAACTCCCTTCCTGTAAGCTTTTTCACCCTGAAATGTGTACCTCTTCAGTACAGGAAACTGTGCTATAACTTAAATTGCCAGGCACACCCTCTAAGGGTACAAAAAGATACAAAACATCCAGGCCATGGGAAAACCTGGGTAGCCACAGCCACTCAAGAGGGGAGGTTTTTTTTTGTGCCAGGAAGGAAAAAAAAATGGCAGGAAAAGGCAGAAATCGTACACCAAATCCAGTCATTCTGGAGTGGAACCACCCGTCGATGGCCTCCACTCCAAACCAACAGATACAGATACTAACGCCGGAAAAAAAAACCCCCCCAGTACAACAATACCACCAGTCCGATGACATTCTTCTTTGCAAATATACGGGTCTAAAGCCAGCAACAAACAACAAAAAATACCTTTCATCCGTGGACTGCTTGCAGAGGCAAAGGGCAATGTTCGCGGCTTTCACTGAGACCCACATAAAGGATCACTTGGACAACGAAATATGGGATCCCAGGGTTACAACCTATAAAAGATGTGACAGAAGTGAACAGGCAAAAGGGGGGGGGGGGTTGGCCTGTACATTGCAGAGTCACTTGTTTGCACATAACTGCTAAATGCCTCAGATGATGGGAGTGGAAATTTTAGCAGTAAAAAGGTCGAGAACCAAAACCTAGTCATTGTGTAGTCTACAAGCCTCCGGATGCAACATCCCCGCAATTCCAGGAACAGCTGTTAAAAATTGACCACTGTTTGGAAAATCTTCCAGCTCCTGCACCCAAAAATCTTGTCTGGGGGATTTCAACTTAAGGCACCTAAAATGGAGGAATTAGTAAATAATATTGTTGCAGTAATAACACCAGGGGCAGCTCTGATGAAAACTCACACTCAACGAGCTTTTAAATCTCTGCACAAAATTCAATTTAAACCAGCAAATAATAGAGCCTACTAGACTGGAGAATACACTAGACCTCATCTTCACTAACAATGATGATCTGATAAGAAATGTCACCAAATCAAAAACAATATACTCAGATCACAACATAATTGAGGTTCAGACATGTATGGTGGGCCCAGACCGACATAATGAGAGTAGTCACGAGGGAGCATTCACCAAATTCAACTTCAATAACGAAAACAAAGTGGGACCATGTAAACCAAGTCCTAACCGATATAAGCTGGGAAGATATACTAAGCAACACAGACCCCAATGTATGCCTAAAACAGATTTTAAATTTGGGGGCACTCGATGTATGCACAAGGTTATTCCTTTAAGAAAAGGGAGGAGTAGATGTAAAATAGAAAGAGACAGGCGCTCCCTTTACAGGCGTCGGAAAAGAATAACAGAGCGGCTAAAAAGAGGTCAATATATCTGAAATGCGTAGGGAGACACTGGTCAGAGAAAAAGCAAGCATCGAACTCAAGCTAAAGGAATCTTATAGGAGTCAGGAATCGCGGGAAGAACTAAAAGCCATAAATGAAATCGGGAAAAAAACCCTAAGTATTTTTTCTCCTATGCCAAATCAAAGTCGAGAACAACATCCAGTATTGGGCCCCTACTTAAACAAGATGGGTCCTACACAGATGACAGCAAGGAAATGAAGTGAGCTACTCAAGTCCCAATATGACTCAGTTTTCAGCAAGCCGCTAACCAGACTGGAGTCGAAGATCAAAACGAATTTTTTATGAAGAGAGCCACAAATTTTGGTTAACACAAGCCTGTCCGATGTTATCCTGACGCCGAATGATTCGAACAGGCGATAAATGACATGCCCATGCACTCTGCCCCGGGCCAGACTCATGGAACTCTGTGTTCATCAAGAACTGCAAGAAGCCCTATCACGAGCCTTTTCCCTCCCATGGAGAGGGAGCTGGACACGGGGTCCCTCCCACAGTTACTAAAAACAACAGACATAGCCCCACTCACAAAGGGGGCAGTAAAACAACAGTTAAAGAACGACAGAAACCCATAGCACTAAATCCCATATCATAAAAATCTTTGAAAGGGTCCTAAAAAGCAAGATCACCACCCATCTAGAAACCAGTCAGTTACACAACCCAGGGCAACATGGGTTTAGAACAGGTCGCTCCTGTCTGTCTCAACTATTGGATCACACGACAAGGTCCTAAATGCACTAGAAGGCAAAAAGAATGCAGATGTAATATATACAGACTTTGCAAAAGCTTCGACAAGTGTGACCATGGCGTAAAAGCGCAAAATGCGTGCTAAAGGAATAACAGGAAAAGTCGGTCGATGGATCTATAATTTCCTCACTAACAGAACACAGAGAGTAGTCGTCAACAGATTTAAAGTCCGAGGCAGCTACGGTGAAAAGCTCTGTTCCAACAAGGCACAGTACTCGCTCCCATTTTGTTCCTCATCCTCATATCCGACATAGAAAAGGATGTCAGCCACAGCACCGTGTTTCCTTTGCAGATGACACCCGAATCTGCATGACAGTGTCTTCCATTGCAGACACTGCAAAGCTCCAGGGGGACATCAACCAAATCTTTCAGTGGGCTGCAGAAAACAATATGAAGTTCAACGATGAGAAATTTCAATTACTCAGAATGGTAAACACGAGGAAATTAAATCTTCATCAGAGTCCCAAAAACAAATTCTGGCCACAAAATAGAGCGAAACACCAACGTCAAAGACCTGGGAGTGATCATGTCGGAGGATCTCACCTTCAAGGACCATAACATTGTATCAATCGCATTCCCTAGAAAAATGACAGGATGGATAATGAGAACCTTCAAAATAGGGAGGCCAAGCCCATGATGACACTCTTCAGGTCACTTGTTCTATTAGGCTGGAATATTGCTGCACACTAACAGCACCTTTCAAGGCAGGTGAAATTGCTGACCTAGAAAATGTACAGAAAACCCTTTCACGGCACCCCATAAGGAGATAAGACACCTCAATTACTGGAGCGCTTGAGGTTCCTGAACCTGTATTCCCTGGAACGCAGGTGGGAGAGAACATGATTATATACACCTGGAAAATCCTAGAAGGACTAGTACCGAACTTGCACACGAAAATCACTCACTACGAAAACAAAAGACTGGCAGACGATGCAACATCCCCCCAATGGAAAGCAGGGGTGTCACTAGCACGTTAAGAGACCATACAATAAGTGTCAGGGGCCCGAGACTGTTCAACTGCCTCCCAGCATACATAAGGGGGATTACCAACAGATCCCTGGCAGTCTTCAAGCTTGCACTGGACAAGCACCTAAGTCAGTTCCTGACCAGCCAGGCTGTGGCTCGTACTTGGTTTGTTTGTGCAGCCAGCAGCAACAGCCTGGTTGATCAGGCTCTGACCACCAGGAGGCCTGGTCACAGCCGGGCCCGCGGGGGCGTTGACCCCCGGAATTCTCTCCAGGTAAACTCCAGGTAAACTCCAGACCTAGTCTTATTTCCTCCAGACCAAAATAACCCTTGTGATATTTGTTCGAGAACCATTCAAGTGTTTTGTAGTTTAATTTATTCTGTACCATGGCACTCAATAACCAGTCTGATTCCTTCAGATTATATTTATTACTTAAAGTTTTGAGAGTGCTCTCCAGTTTAACTCTAAACTGCTGTAAACCTTTGTAAGTGTGATCTGGAGATTTTAATTTAACAATGATATTCACTAGATCCAACCTACTTTGTTCTATATTACCATAAGTGACCTTCAACAAATCAAACTGCTTCCCTTTTAAGAGTCATCTACATTGGGAAAGGCTTGTTGAGTTTTGTGACATCTTCTCTTACCTGTCCTTTGAGGAAAATAATTTAGTTACACAGGCTAGGTCAAATCCTGTCATGCACAGCTGCTTTAAAATTGACCAAAATTCCTCCCAATTTTTTCCAGGATTTAAATACAGGTAAACATAATTCTGGGAGTTTCGGCAAAGATATCTTATTTGTTGGAGCAGATGATTACTGCTTGATTTACACATTTTAATTTATTCAAGGCTGACTTTTACAAGAAAGAATCTTTTCCTCTAATTCATAATACTGATTAATCTAAAATCTACTCAGTCTCATCTACACAGTTTACTAAAAATTCCCCTTTATATTTTTTGAATATAATTTTTATGAAAATATCTGTTCCCCAAAGCAT
>NW_026466301.1:0-12008 GCF_026875155.1 Cherax quadricarinatus
CTATAGATTTTTTCCATTTATAAAATGGCCAAGAAAACGAGAACAAAACCAAGAAAATTTTTTTTTTATCACCGCCGATTCCCCCCAAGGGGGGTGGCCCGAAAAAGAAAAATTTTTCACCATCTTCACTCCATCACTGTCTTGCCAGGGGGTGCTTTCACAAATTTTTTAAACTGCAACTTTAAAACCCCTCCTTCAATGCAGGCACTGTACTTCCCATCCCCAGGCCAGTCCCCCCTCCCGGTTTCCCCCTGACCCCTTCTAAATTTTACTTTGCCAACCCAACAGCAGTAAGTATTAAAACCCCATTTGTCTCCATTCACTCCTTCAAACACGCCCGCATGCCTGTGGAAGCCCAAACCCCCCTCGCAAAAAAAAACCCCTTTACCCCCCCCTCCAACCCTTTCCTGGGCCCACCCTACCCCGCTTCCCTTCCCATACAGATGATCATCTTGAAGTCATTTGTTTCGCCCCATTCTCTCTAAATGTCCGAACCCCCTCAAAATTCCTCACCCTCTGGACAACTTTTTTGGGTAAACCCGCCCCTCCTCCTAACTTCCAAACTACGAATTTTGCATTTATTCACACCCCCCTTTGCCCTCAGACAGACATCTCCATCCCTCCACCCTTCTCCTCGCTGAACATTACCCCCACGTTTCACACCCATATAAGAGCTTTGGAAAAAACATACTTCATACTTCCCCTCTTTGCCCCAAGGACAATTCTTTTTTTCCCACAGACTCCTAAGTCACCACTCATTTTTTTCCCTCATAATTCTATGATTCACCCATCTTTTTTAGACCATCCGCTGACACGCCACTCCCAAATATCTAAAATACTTTACCTCCTCCATATTTTCCCTCCAACTGATATTCAATCTTTCATCACTAATCTTTTTGTTATCCTATAAAACCCTTTTTTTCCTGTATCCCTTTAATTTTTTTTTTAAACCCCCAAAAAATTCTCCCCCTCTCTCAATTTTCCCAGAATCTCCCAAGAGCACGTGCACCAAAAGGGGAAAATTTTTTTTCTTTTTTTTAACCCCCCCTTTCCAAAAATCCCCCTTTTATTTTTAAAAAACCCCCTATAAAAATTTTAACAAAACAAAAATTTTTTAAAAAAAAAAAAAAAAAAAAAAAAAAAAATTAAAAAAAATTTTAAAAAAAAAAAATTTTTTTTAAAAAAAAAAACCCCCCAAAAATTAAAAAAAAAAAAAAAAAAAAAAAAAAAAAAAAAAAAAAAAATTTTTAAAAAAAAAATTTTATTAAAATTAAAAAAAAAAAAAAAAAAAAAAAAAAAATTTTTTTTAAAAAAAAAATTTTTTTTTAAAACCAAATAAAAAATAAAAGGGAAAAAAAAAAAAATTAAAAAAAAATTTTTTTTTTTTTTAAAAAAAAATAAACAAATTTTTTTATTTAAAAAAATAAAAAAAAAAAAAAAAAAAAAAAAAAAAAAAAAAAAAAAAAAAAAAAAAAAAAAAAAAAAAAAAAAAAAAAAAAAAAAAAAAAAATTTTTTTGTTATCCTCATAACCTTCCCTTTTTTTCCTGTTTTCACCTTTAATTTTCTTTTTTGCACCCCCTACCAAAATTCACCACCAACTCTGAAATTTTCTTTTCAGAATCCCCCAAGAGCACAGTGTCATCAGAAAAAGAAGCGGACAACTCCCATTTGGTGTTTTTTTTTTATTTTTTAACTCCACGCCCTTCCCAAAAACCCTCGCATTTACTTCTTTACAACCCCACTAAAAATATATTAACAACCAGGGTGACATCAACACCCTTGTCTAAGGCCATTTTTACTGGGAAAAAATTTCCCTTTTTCCTAATACTTAACTTGAGCCTACTATCCTGTAAAAACTCTTCACTCTTTCAGTAATTACCTCCTACACCATACACTTGCAACACTCCCACATTCCCCCCCATCCCACCCTTTCCCATACGTTTTTTCCCAAAATCCATAAATCCACAAAGCCCTCTTTCCCTTTATCTAAATTTTTTTCACTTATATGTTCACTGTAAACACCGGGTCCACACACCCCCTACCTTTCCAAAAAGCCTCCTTTGTTCTCTGCTACCCTTTTCTCCCGTTTACTCTTAATTTTTTTCAATTTTTAACTCTCCCATACACTTTCCCAGGTCACTCAAAGACTTATCCCCCTATAATTTTGCACTCTTTTTTTACCCCCTTTTGCCTTTATACAAAGGAACGCATGTCTCTCCAATCCCTGGGTTTCCTTCCCCTTTCCATACTTTTATTAAAAAATTTGACCAACCCAAAACCCAAAATATTCCCCACCTGCTTTAATTTCTATTTTTATCCCATCAACCCCGGCTGCCTTACCCCCCCTTTCTTTTTACCACTGCCTCACGATTCCCCCCACACTCACAACGGCTCTTCCTCACCCCCTACAAGATTTATTCCTCCTTGCCCTATCACAAATCAAAACTTCCCTATCTTCATCAACATTTAAAAAATTTCCTCAAAATATTCCTTCCATCTTCCCAATCCTCAAACTCCCCATTTAATAACTCTCCTTCCTTTTTTTAATACAAATCCATTTGTTCTCTAGGGTTTCTTAACTGTTAATCTACTCCAAAAAATTTTTTCTTTTTTCAACAAAATTTGTTGAAAACACTCACCCCACTCTCTCATTTGCTCTCTTTTTTCATTGCTTCCCACCTCTTAAACTTCTCTCTTTTCTCCATATATCTTCCCCCTTGCTCCTTCTACTTTGTAAAAACTCTCATTCAACTTTTTTTCCCTTTCTACTCTCTTTACATCATCATTCCACCAATCGCTCCTTTTCCCCCTCTGCACCCACTTTCCTGAAACCCACAAACTTCTGCGAACCCTTTTTAACCCTTCATTTTTAAACCTACCCCTACCCTTCGCCCCCCATTGCCTATGCTCTCATTACCCATCTATCCCCCAAAAGCTGTTTATTCTTACCCTAACTCCCTCCTCTTTTAGTTTTAAACCTTCCCCTCTCTTTTCCCCTGTGCTTTATTCTCCTTGATCCCTCTACCTTTTACTTCAGTATAGCTACAACAAAAGTGATCTGAATATCTGTGGCCCCTCTAAAACTGTAATCCTAAAGTCATCAAAATTTTTTATTACCAATAATAATCCAAAAAAACTCTGTCTTTTTTCGCCCTACCATAAGTGTATACTTATTTATCCTCTTTTTTTTAAAATATGTATTCCTAAATAAACCCCCCTTTTTTCCCAAATTCAATAAAAGGGGCCCCCTTTTTATTTACCCCTGGCACCCCAAACTTTCCTCCAACCCCTCAAAAAATTTTCTCCTACTTTGCATTCAAGTCCCCTACCACAATTACTCTCTCACGGGTAAAAGGCTCCATACATTCACTTAACATCTCCCAAAATCTCTCTCTCTCCCCTGCATTCTCTCTTTCTCCAGGTGCATACAGCTTATTAAGACCCACTTTTCGCATCCAACCTTTACTTTAATCCACATAAATTTTTGAAATTTTCACTTCATATTCTTTTTCTCCTTCCATAAACGTTTTTTAAAATTACTGCTACCCTTCCTTTTCTCTAACTCTCTCAGTACTCCAGTTAATCCCATTTATTTCCCCCCCCTGAAAACCTCTCCAAACCCCCTTCAGCTTTGTTTCGCTTAGGGCCAGGACACCCCAACTTTTTTCATTCTTTCCCTCAGCAATCATTTGTTTCTTGTCATCCGCACTACACCCACGCACATTTAAGAACCCCAGTTTTAAAAATTTTTTTCTTCTTTTTTTTTTTTTAGAAATTTTGTTACAGGAGAAGGGGTACAAACCCCAGGGGCCCCCGGGCTTTTTTGGGTCCCCTTTCATACAAACCCCAAGGGTTTAACGGAGGAAAGTTTCCCTTTTCCCACTTCCCCATGGACAATAGGAAAAAAAAAAGAAAAAGAGCTATTTAGAAAAAAGGGGAAAAACCAAATTGAGTATATATATATATGCATGTGGGGTTTTGTGAATGTGACCAAAAAAAAGGGTAGGAGTAGAAAGAATCCCTGTTATTTTAGGTTTTATGAGCCCGAAAAAAAAAACCCAGAAAACCCCTACCATCTGAAAAAAACATTTTACAGGTTTTTTTTTCCCACAGTCTTTGTAAACCCAAAAAATACTATATAAAAAATAGCCCACAAAGTGGCTTTTTAAAATTAAAAAAAAATTTTCAAGTTTTTTTTTTATTATGCACTGCGTGCTGCGGGGATTTTTTTTAAAATATGGTGCACACGGGCCCCCACAGCCCCATTCTCTCAAAAGTGGCTACCAGCTTTCTCCTGTTTTGATTTGAACCCACTAAAAATTTTATGGTTTATATACGTAAACCCCGGGGGCTCGAAAAATGTATTTTTAAAAACGACCAAAACAGAAAAGGGGTTTAAAAAAAAACTACTGCAACTAAAAAAGGGTTACTTTAAAATTTTAGAGGAGGGGAAAGGGGGTGACTATTACCCTTTTGGGCCCAAGGTTGAAGGATGGGATTTTTGCAATGGAGTCCTCAGGTACCAGTCATATACCCCGTTTTTGTTTTACCCTGCATTTTTAAAATTACAGCAGTTTGGGCCCAAGTACCTCTCCAAAACATGTTTTTCCAGCAATGCTTTGAGAGGGGGCATGGCCCTTTCAATAAACAACTTGCAACTTTCCCAAATATGCAGTGGTTGTGTATCAACTCCCTTTAAACATCGGGTTTTAAAGGGCTCAGTTCTTCATCCCATTGTCTCGCTTCTGTACGGGGAAATTTAATTCCTGCAACATTTCCTCTAGGGTTTTCCTCAAAATCTTCCATGATTCACTTATCCATTGGCCGCATACGTATCTTAAAAACCCTTTCCAGATCAAAAATTTCTTGAGTTTGATTTTCCCGGGTGGAAAACAGAAAAATTAAATTTACCACACTAGGCAAATTTTTCCCCAACCAGTTTTTTATTGTGATTTTGGGTACTTTTTCTATGATCTTTCAAATGGGGCATTTTAAATATAAATTTGTCCCAAAATGCTGCACTCCAGGTCCTAAACTGACCACTATTTTTGCACCACACGGTGTGAAAGGTACTTAAAAGTTTTAAATAACCCCTTGACCCCATGACTGATCAAGGATTCTTTTTGGAGTAAAATGACAATTTTGACCCCGGGCTTCCACCCCCGGGGCTGAGGATGACGACAATTATCAGGTGAGAACAACCCGAAGGGAAGATTTTTCAGGGACGGTACCCCTCACCCAAAAATAATGTGATGCTTAAAGGGTCTCAGTCCCCCCCTGCGTGGGGCTGGATTTCTAAATAAAAAGCAATGGTTTGTCTTTCCCTTTTTAAAGTACGGGGATTCTTAAGCAATAAACAAGCCCGGGTTTTACTTTCGATAAAGTGTTTGTTTTTCAATCCACACTTTTAGTAAACTCTGTTTTATTTAACGTAGTGACTTATTCCTTTTCTATTCAGTGTAAAATTAAAGGTATCTTTCCAATTCCTATCTTGCCTCACTGTTCGCCGTCTCAAATGCCAAATCACGATTCTCTAACACCCAAAAACTTCTAGTCCAACCCTTCAGCACCTAGATTACTTAGTTTTTTATAAAAGGGGATACTTCACTCTTAATCTCCTTTTTTCTTTACCCGTAAGTGGACCCCCCCCTTACAAACGCATAAGTACGTTTAAACCGCCATACGAAACATTTGAACGCAAAAATTTTGCCCTTTCCTCCAAAAAAACTCGCCCTTTCGGATTCGCCAGGACGTGTCCCACTGTGGGCCCCAGCACCATTTTACAAGCCAGCCCGTGCAGTTGCATCTACCTACATTCGGGACATTCACAAATCCCATGTTTTTATGCTTGTAATGCAAAATAAGTCACCCGGACCCCCCGGGGAAAAAGAGCAAGAATTTGTATGGAATTGAAAAAAGAGATTAAGGAAAGGTGCAAAAATGGGTTGAACTGCAAACCCCTTTTCGAAGAAAAAAAACCCGAACGCTACTGCAACGTTTGAAACCTGTAAATGACAATGTTTTGGCCCTTTCAGGAAAGTCTTTAAAGAAGGGAGGGACGAGCTCTTGGACGTTTGTTTTTGTGACAGAGGGCCGTGATCCAAGCGTCCTAGGGGTTAAAGGAAAAAGGGAAGTAACCCCGGAAAGGATTAACCTCAAGTCCCAAAGAAGGGGATTTCCTTTTTAAAAAATTAACAACTTCCCCACTCTCCCCCTCCTCCCATCCCCCCCCCCCCCTATCACCAGTCTTTAATAAAGGTAAGTGTCATGTTTCTATTCTTAGTAGAGTAGTAATGTGCATGTCTTCTTTAGTTTTTGTTATTAAAATTAATATTTCATGTGGGGTGTCAGGAACGGATTAATTTTATTTCCATTATTTGCCGATGACAAAAAAGGCCCTCGAATTCATTCTGACGAGGACATTAGAGCATTCCCAAAACTTAAGGTGATGCAGTGTCGAGAGGTGGCAATGCATTTAATATAACAAATGCAAATTCAAATTTGGACAGGGCAAAACCAGCCACATAATCTAAATAAAATAGATCTTAATTACGGATTTCAAAAAAAATTAGGGGTTTGGGTTGCAGTAATCTGAAACCAAGACAACAGTGCATAAGTGTTCGCAAAAAGCTAATAAATCCTTGGCTTCATATCAAAAAGCAAAAAAATAGAGTCTCAGGTTTTTCTTAAAACTCATCACCCTTGGGTTAGGCCTCATTTAGATATTCACAGTTTTGGTCACCGCATTACAGAATGGATAAAAATGCTCTGGAAAATTAAAAAGGAGGATGACAAAGTTGATTCATGTACAAAAACCCTTCCCTTGAGGATAGACAAAGGGGCCCTGAATCTACACTCTCTAGAAAGACGTAAATTGGGGGGGATATGATTGAGGTGTAAAAAGGGAGACAGGAATAAATAAAGGGGATGAAAATATGTGCTAAAAATATCTACCCAGACAGGACTCGCGCAAGGGTTTTTTAATTTGGGAAAAATTCAGTTCGGGAAAGGAAATTAGGAAAGTACTGGTTTGGAAAAGTTTGGGGGAGTGGGAAAAACCCCAAGTACAGTTATAGAGGCCAGAACATTGTGGCTTTAAAAATAGGTTTTGGGTAAAAAATGATGGGTGTGGGGGGGTGTGGTTGGACCGATGCTTTGCTACCAGGTCGGTTGCCGTGTTTTCCCCCCTTAAGTCAAGGGGCCTGACCTGACTTTTTTGGGTGCATTGGCTTAAGCTGTAGGAGATTTGGGCCTGCCTCGCTGGGCCGTAGGCCTCGCAGGTTTCCCTTTGTTTTTTATGTTCTTATGGGAAAATTAAATTTGGCTAAAGATAATTTTGGCTTACGATGAGCCCAAACGGATTAATTCGAAGGGGGGGTCCCTATACTTTGTCTGGTGCCATGATAAAAACCAGAGAAAAGATGGGTGAAAAAAGAAGGAAAACTAAAATGATCGCACGAGTGTTCTGGTCCCAACTCGGTGATGGGTGGTTTTTCGGCCCCGGGGTTAGGGGCCTTAAATTTCAGTGATCGGCTGTTTGGATGAGTCCATCTCCCAGCGGGGCAGTTTGCACGTCATTTGGCTGTCTCTCTGGGTGGTGAAAAAGTTTTTGCTCTAATCCAAAACTTTTTTGCTTATTTTCCCATTGTGTTTGTGTTTTTTGCAGTGCAACTGGAAATAAATAACCATGGCTCCAAAGAATGTTCTGGTAAAAAAAGTGAGAAGCCCCAGGGAATTTAAGCGTGAAGTGACAAAAAGCTCGGTGTATAGGTGTGGAACTTGCCGGGATTCTAATTTTGAAAAAGGAGAGCTTTTCTAACTAAAAAAAGGGTTTTACCATACGGGAAAGAGAGGGAAAAAAGTTTTTATTATTGTATATTGGGGAAAAGGGAATTAGGGGGGAGACGTGTTGTGGGTTGTTTTATTTGTGAAAGGGCAAGGAAATTTGCATGAGGATCTTACAAAAAAAATGCCTGGAAAATGCTGCAGTTTGTGAATTTAGGGAGCAAAGGTGGTTTTTATAATTTTAAAATGTAGGCATACATGTTTAAAATTTCGGCTTTGGGAGGCTAAAAGTTTGAGAAATGTGCAGCTGAAAAAACATGCAGGAATTCCAGGGGGACATGAGCTGAAGAAATTTAAACCCCAAAAAGTATTCAATTGTGATGAAACAGGGCTGTTTTGGAAGAAAATGCCAAATAGGACCTACTTTCCCGAGGGGAAAAGGGACTGCGGCACAAGCCTATAAGATGGGTTACCTTTTGTTGTGTGGTAAGCTAGGGGGGATTTTAAAGTGAACCTTTTTTCGTGTTACCCCGAAAATCCCAGTCTTTTTAAGAAAAAAAAATGTATAAAAATGATTGTGTGTGAAAACTAATCAAAGGCATGGTCACAAGGGGAAAATTTTTAAAGGTGGGGTTTAAAGATGGTTTTGGCCCAAGGGGGAAAAAATACCTCCTGGAAAAGAAAAAGCCACTCAAGTGCCTCCTGGGACGGACAATGCTCCTGCACATCCCCCAGACTTGGAGACCAAGTTTTGAGGGATTTAAAATTTTAAAAAATGGAGTTCTTGCCTCCTAACACCACTCCCCCTTCCTCCAGCCCATGGACCACGGGTCATTTCTAACTTCAAAAATTTACACACAAGCATGCTTCAAAAATGCTCTGAAGTGACCTCGGACACTCAGTTGACACTAAGAGAGTTCTGGAGGAATCACTTCACTGTCCTCCACTGCATAAGCCTTATAGGTAAGGCTTGGGAGGGAGTGACTTCCAGGACTTTGAACTCTGCTTGGAAAAAACTGTGCCAGATTGGTCCAAGAGAGGGATTTTGAAAAGTTTGAGGCTGACCCTGACCCTGCCAACCCTGTGGATTCTTTGTGGCACGGGGGAATCCCTGAGTTGGAGGTGAGTGGCGAGGAAGTGGAATAGTTGGTGGAGGACCACAGGGAAGAGCTAACCACTGAAGAGCTGCAAGAGCTTCAACTTGAACAGCAACAGACTGCAGCTGAGGAACTTGCTTCAGAGGAGAAGAAGAGGGAGCGAGGAGGTGCCTTCTTAATTGATAAGAACATTTGTGCAAAGTGGAATGATGTGCAAAGTTTTGTCAAGAAGTACCACCCTGACAAAGCTGAAACAAGCCATATCTGCAACATGTTTAGTGCCAAACCCTGTCCAGAGCACTCTGGACAGTTATTTTGTGAGACAGGGGTCCAGTGACTCAAGCTGGTATAGTGGCATTAAAAGACAAAGAAGGGAAATAACCCCAAGAAGGCTTGCTACCTAAAGTCTTTATGGAGGGGATTCCCCTTCCAAACACTAACTCCTCTCTCTTTCCTCCTCCCTATCTTCCAGAAGCCAGATTAGCCTTCAATAAAGGTATGCATATTTATAATTGTTAAAAAAAATTATTTTTTTGTGAAATTTTTTGTCTGGAACGGATTAATTGTATTTACATAATTCTTAGGGAAATTATATATTTCGGTTTTCGGCCATTTCGTTTGCTGACCTTCTGGAACGGATTACGGCCAATAACCGAGGGTCCACTGTACAGTAATTTTACTAGCAAAACTCCAGAATTCACCTAGATCTAAGTTTTCTTCCGAAAAACCAAGGGCTGGCTAGCAGTAATTTTGCACTTTTTTTATAAATATGCATTCATGAATTTGGTCCAGGTGCTCAGTGAGTGGGAAATGTTTTTCCATTTTTTTTTCAAAATCTATGGGATTGTACTAAGGTCATTAGTTGGTCTGTGCGCCTTCTGCGGGAGTGAAAAATATTTCTGCATTTTGTACCTTGATGTCTTTTTAGTGGGTTGCTGAACACTGACTCATACTGTTCTTTTAGGATTTCACTCATTTCCTGTTCATCATCAGTATAGAATCTCCTCTCAATAGTGGTCCAATTCTACTGGTAGTTCTTAGCTTGGATTTTGCATAGGAATAGAAAATTTTTTGATTTTCTTGCAATATCCTGTAGGGCCCTTTGTTCCCTTTGTACTTCTTCTGTTAGGTATGACATCCTAATTTTTTTGCTCTAATTCAATGATCTCTTGGCTAAGACTACTTGACTCTGTTGCAGCATATCTGTGTTTTTAAGCAATTCAGTAACCCATTTTCTTCTTCTGTACCATTCCTACGCTCTCTCTCTCTCTCTCTCTCTCTATCTGATCTGGGGTTTTTTCAATGGTACCTTATATGCTTCAAAATTCAGCTTCTCTAGGCAATGGGGGATTTAGGGTGCTCATGTCTGATTCCCAGGATATGTCTAATAGCTCTTGGTTTATTTTTCCCAGTCAGTTCTATGGTTGCTAAAATTAAACTTACTGAACACCATGCCCCCTAACATTAGTGATGCAGTTCCCTAACCCTGAAATTAATACTCGCTAGAACTTCTATGTTTTGATCAGAGATACTAGTTTGGAGGCGAGTGGCGAGGACGTGGAAGAATTGGTGGACGACCAAGGGAAGAGCTAACCACTGAAGACCTGCAAGAGCTTCATCTGAAACAGCATCAGACCACAGCTGAGGAACTTGCTTCAGAGGAGGAGGAGAGGGAGTGGATGAAGTGCCTTCTTCACAGATTTAAGGAGATTTGTGCAATGTGGAATAGGGTGCAGGCATTTGCTGAAAAATATCACCCTGCCCCAGCTGAAACAAGCCATCTCTGCTACAAGTTCAGTGACAGAACCATGCCCCATTTTGGGGAAATCTTAAGTGGTGAAGAGACAGAGGATTGTGGACAGTTATTTTGTGAGACAGGGGTCCAGTGACTCTCAAGCTGGTCTAGTGGCATTAAAGACAAAGAAGGGAAGTAACCCCTGATAAGGACTTGTTTACCTAAAGTCTTTATAGAGGGAGTTTCCCCATTCCAAACACTAAGCCCTCGCTCACTCCTCCTCCCTATCTTCCAGATGTTTATTTTTCTATTACTAATTTAAGTACTACAGTGGACCCTCACTAACGATATTAATCCATTCCTGAAAGCTCATCGTTAGATGAAATTATTGTTAGCTGAATTAATTTTCCCCATAAGAAATAATGGAAATCAAATTAATCCGTGCAAGACGCCCAAAGTATCAGAAAAAAAATTTTACCACATGAAATATTAATTTTTAATACACCAAACTGACACTTACCTTTTTTTGAAGATCAGGTGATGACTGATGGGATGGAGGAGAGGAGTGTGTGGGGTTGTTAATGTTTAAAAGGGGAAAACCCCTTCCCATTAGGAAATTGAGGTATCAAGTCCTTTTCCAGGGTTACTTCCCTTCTTCTTTTAATGCCACTAGGACCAGCTTGAGTCACTGGACCTCTGTCGCACAACATATCTGTCCATAGAGGGGCCCGTACCTCCCATTCCTTTTTGATTTGTCAAAAGTGGTTCACAACATTGTCATTGTAAAAGCACCAGCACGGCTTGCAATAGCTGTGTGAGGGTGATTTTCATCCATAAAGGTTTGCACTTCAAGCCCCTTTGCACACATTTCCTTAATTTCTTTCTTCATATCCTTTGTAATTCTCACCCTTTTCCTGCAGGGTTGGCACTAGAAGCTTTCTTGGGGCCCATGGGGACTTATTTTGCAGGTACAATCACTAAAAACCTGTGTAATACAAATGTTCCGATTGTATGTGGGGGATCGACTGCACTCGCTGGCTTGTAAACACTGGGGACCCACGGGACAACTAAGGCGCGCCAGGCCACACATGGAAAGCTTTTCGAACGAATCGCGTTGGGTGAGTTTTTTTTGCATTAGCTGAGGCAAAATTTTTGCGTTAAAATGTATCGTAGCCGGATTTAACGTTAGCTGATGCCATCGTTAGCTGAGGGTCCACTGTACGTATTTATGTTTTTTGTGTATGTAATACTAAATTAAACTTAACATTTTTTTTTTGTTAAAAAAATTTTGGGGGTCTGGGAATGGATTAATTTAATTAAATTATTTTTAGGGGGGTTTTTGCTTTCAACTTTGTAGTTTCAACTTAGTACTAGCTCCTAAATTTTTAAA
>NW_026466302.1:0-13990 GCF_026875155.1 Cherax quadricarinatus
AGGGAAAGCTGAAGGGGGTGATTCTAATAAGCGAGGAAAACTGTAAATCGATATTGTTGATTTTTCCCCTGTGGGCCGGCGTAGAAATATATTTCTCGCTTTATTTGTAAAGATTTACATTCAAAATGAAAAATAGCGAGGTTTGAAAAGGGTGGTAAAAATAGATTAATTTGTTTCTAGATCCCAAACGTAAGCCCATGCATGTGGTAAGAGGCGAATAAAATGCTTGGAGCAAGGGGCTAGAAACCCCTTCTCATGTATAAATTGCTAACCGTAAAAAGAAGTCTTCATAAGGATTTCTTCTTATTCGAGACATCCTGCCTCGGTGGGTGACGACCGCTATGTTAAAAACTATTATGATTAATATGGAGGGAGGTAACATATCAGTATCTAGCATAGGAAAAACTCATTCCATGCATCACCCATCTCATCATAACAGTATGACAGTGGCATTCCCAAGATTTCTTTTTCCATAACTAGTGAGATGAAATGTATTTCCATTGGCTGCTAATATCAGCAGCATCAACACTTCCTTGCTATTGTACACTAAGCAGGGAATTTCTTTACAGATAATACATTTCACTAGAGTTTATTAATTGAATCTTGCCTCATGACTAGAGGATAAATATTTTTTTTATTTAAATTAATAATAAGTATTTATATAAGGGCTTAAACTAGCTTTTAAGGTATCATAATCCCATACACAAATCCAATTATGCTGCAACACAATGTAAAAAATGGGGCGTGTCTTTATTTTCACAATAATTGCATGAGCGGTCCTCAGGACAGTAGTCGTAAACAATAACATAATTGTAAAGTAAAAGGACACAAGTGCAGCTAATGTGACATTTATTGTGGCAACGTTTCGCTCTCCAGGAGCTTTATCAAGCCATTAATGGCTTGATAAAGCTCCTGGAGAGCGAAACGTTGCCACAATAAATGTCACATTAGCTGGTTTAGAAAGACACGTAAGCAAACACTATAACATATTTATTAGAAAACGTTTCGGTCCTGGAACCTTGATCACTTCTAACATACAGAGGTAGAAAGACATTATATATATAGGCGGAGAGTGAGATGTGACGCACGTGACCTGAGGAATGTCATAAGAACATAAGAATGGAGGAACACTGCAGAAGGCCTACTGGCCCATGCGAGGCGAGGGTAGACGATGAAATCACGTGACTCCTGTGTTGTTGGGTTGGTGCTGCTTAAGTATCATGTATTGCCAAATGTTTTTAAAATTTTGTATTTTCCCAGTGTTGCGTTCTATAGTGTCGGTGACGGTGATTAGTGAGGCTTCTAGGCACCGTCGGCGTTTGAGGTCTGGTTCGGTGAAACGAGTTGTGCCTCGTTCCAGTTCATTCAATGCCCCGGTGAGGTCTCTGTGGAGGACACAGACGTCCTTACATCGTCTCTGTTAGGGCATTTCGATGCTCATTCAGGCGGACTGCAAGATCTCTGCCTGTCTCGCCTACATATTTCTTGGGACAGAACCCACAGGGATGTGTAGACGCCTGCTGTAGAAGTTAGAGGTGTGGGCTGCGTTTAGTAGTGAGGTCTTTGATAGAGGATTTTGTTTATGGTGGAAACGTTGATGTTACTCTTTGCAAGTGCCCGGCGAGTATTCGTGGCAACATCGCCACAGGGGAGTACTATGAACTTTTTAGGGGGCTGTTCCAGGGGCGGTTTGTTGAGGTTTAGCTTGTGCCTTGAGTTTTGCAATCTCGGATGAAGAAAGATGGGAACTAAAGACGTGTAAAGGCTTGTGTTATGTAAGCGCATTCTTCTTCTAGAAAAACAAGGGCTGGAGATGCGAAGAGCTCTCAAGAAGAAGCAATGAGGACTCCTCTCTTAGTGCGGGTATTTTGGTGTGAATAAAAGTGTATAAGATCGTCCTTGTTGGTAGGTTTTGCTATTACACTTTGAAGAGAAGTTTGTCACTGTCGGGAGATCTGCACAGTAGAACGTCGAGGAAAGGAAGTTTGCCATCATTTTCGAGTTCAAGTGTAAACTTTATTGAGGGTTCAACTGCATGATCTTGTTGAAAAGGGGCCCCTGGATATTGAGACGTCTCGGATAGAAAACCAAATATATCATCAACGTATCTTAGCCAGGTAACGGTGTTGGGAATGAGGGTGCTGAATTTCTGTCTCCAAGTTTTCCATGAAGAGGTTGGCAAGCACAGCACTGAGCGGGCTGCCCATTGCCACCCCAAAGCATTGTTTGTAACAGTTGTCCTGATACTTGAAGAAAGTTGAAATTAACACACAGTTCCACTAGTTTGATGAAATCTAGAAGAGGTAAAGGGAGGTCGTGGTTTCAGTGAGCCTCTGTCTCAAAATGTTGATTGCACCGTCAGTAGGAACGTTGGTAAAAGAGGGCTGTGACATCGAAGGAAGCCATGCTTTTTTTTTTGACATTCGGGTTTGGAAATTCGGGAGAGAGGTCACCTGAGTGTTTGAGGTGGGCTTGACTGAATAGTGCCCAGAAGCGCTGAAAGGTATTTGGCAAGGTGGCCGGCTAGCCCTGTGTGGTGCACTCCCTATGCCCGAAGTGATAGGCCGTAGTGGGATGCCGGGTTTGTGTGTTTAGGGAGGCCATACAGGCGTGCTGGTATCGGTTGACCTGGTAAAAGTTTAAGTAGTTTTTGCCTTGTTCTGATTTTCGTAAGATGCCGAGACCTTTTGAAGGAAAGTCTGGGTACTTTGAAGTAGCACTGATTCCGATACAGGCTGGTATGTGTTGACATCGTTGAGAAGATTAAGACTTTATTGTTGTAGTCGACAGTGTTGAGTAACCCCACACCACCCCCTTTTGTCAGCGGTTTTGTAATGACGATATCATCGTTGTTGGCCAAGTTCCTGAGTGCTTGGATGTATCTTCTGGGAATGACCGGTCTTGAAGGCTCAGTAGCTGCAGCAGTGATGATTCCTTGGACAAAGCCCTTTTGAACTCGGAGTCTCCAAAAAGGTTTGGTTCTTGGTTACCATATCCACCAGTTTATGTTTCTTGTTGATGCCGTAGTAAACTTGAGCCCCTAGGCTGAGGGCTTCTGTCTCGGTGACGGTTAGTGTATAGGAAGATAGGTTATTTATGATTTCTGGTCGCCCCATTTCGCTCCATTTGCTGTGGGAACACAGGTTCTTGTAGTTTTCGTGATAGCTTCAATTTCTGTTGGATGTTGGCAGGGGAAAAAACTTGGCTGAGTAATATATTCTGCAGTCCTTCTGTCAGGAGTAGGAAGTGAAGCACAAATCTGAGGCACGTAATGAGGCCTCCTTCTGAGCATGTCGCAGTTCATCAGAGCTTTTCTAAGGTAGGCGTAAACAGCAGGAGAGAAAGGGTGTTTTTAGATGTGGTCAGTTGTCGAGGAGTGGACCGGGGTATCACCATCTCAGCAATACAGTCTTCTAGGAAGATGTGTGGGTTCCCGAAGACTATTAGCTTTGGTAGGAGAGAAAGGAAATCTCTGTAGGGCAAATGTCCATAGTGTGTTTGCAGTGTCAGACAAGATGGTATAAACCTTGGTAATAAATACCGACAAGTTGGTTTTTAGAAAGACACGTAAGCAAACACTATAACATATTTATTAGAAAAACGTTTCGGTCCTGGAACCTTGATCACTTCTAACATACAGAGGTAGAAAGACATTATATATAGGCGGAGAGTGAGATGTGACGCACGTGACCTGAGGAATGTCTAAGAACAAAAGAATGGAGGAACACTGCAGAAGGCCTACGGGCCCAGGCGAGGCGAGGGTGACGATGAAACCCACGTGACTCCTGTGTTTTTTGGGTTGGTGCTGCTTAGTATCATGTATGCCAATGTTTTTAAAATTTTTTGTATTTCCCAGTGTTGCGTTCTATAGTGTCGGTGACGGTGATTAGTGAGGCTTCTAGGCACCGTCGGCGTCTGAGGTCGGTTCGGTGAGAACGAGTTGTGCCTCGTTCCAGTTCATCAAATGCCCCGTGGAGTCTCTGTGGGGGCCCACAGGTCCCTTACATCGTCTCTGTTAGAGGCATTTCGATGCTCATTCAGGCGGACTGCAAGATCTCTCCCTGTCTCGCCTACATATTTCTTGGGACAGAACCCACAGGGGATAGTGTAGACGCCTGCTGTAAAAAGTTAGAGGTGTGGGGCTGCGTTTTAGTAGTGAGGTCTTTGATAGAGGATGTGTTTATGGTGGAAACGTTGATGTTACTCATAGCAAGTGCCCGGCGAGAAATTCGTGGGCAACATCGCCACATGGGAGTACTATAAAACTGTTTAGGGGGCTGTTCCATGGGCGGTTTGTTGGGGATAGCTTGTGCCTTGAGTCTGCAATCTCGGATGAAGAAAGATGGGAACTAAGACGTGTAAAGGCTTGTGTTATGTAAGCGCATTCTTCTTCTAGAAAACAAGGGCTGGAGATGCGAAGAGCTCTCAAGAAGAAGCCAATGAGGACTCCTCTCTTAGTGCGGGTATCTTGGTGTGAATAAAAGTGTATAAGATCGTCCTTGTTGGTAGGTTTTCTATACACTATACACTTTCTATACACAAAAACATTGGCATACATGATACTTAAGCAGCCCCAAAAAACCCAACAACACAGGAGTCACGTGATTTCATCGTCTACCCTCGCCTCGCATGGGCCAGTAGGCCTTCTGCAGTGTTCCTCCATTCTTATGTTCTTATGACATTCCTCAGGTCACGTGCGTCACATCTCACTCTCCGCCTATATATATAATGTCTTTCTACCTCTGTATGTTAGAAGTGATCAAGGTTCCAGGACCGAAACGTTTTCTAATAAATATGTTATAGTGTTTGCTTACGTGTCTTTCTAAACCAACTTGTCGGTATTTATTACCAAGGTTTATACCGTCACATTAGCTGCACTTGTGTCCTTTTACTTTACATATTGTCGGTAATTCTACCAACTTTATTACAATAACATAATTAACAACAAGCGATGAGTTCATTTAAAACTGAGATATATCTTATACAACTGGATATCAATATACATCCATTTGATGTTACACAGCGATAGAGAGTGACAGTGCTGGAGTGTTCCTGGAAGACGCCAGGACAAATAACAATCTTAAACAACCTGCATCTTCTGTCGTCAACGGATCCCTTCATTTCTCTTTCCTAGTAAGTACCTTCTAAGATACACCTTTAAAGGCCACCAGGTATCCTTACCATAAATAGTGCTAGTTAACTAAGGCTTGTATAGGCTGGCCAAGTTGAATATCTGGGCGTAATAACTCTGGGAAATCTCCAGAACTAAATTACGTAAAGTATGGATAATTTAGTTGTTATAATATTCGTCAGGAGACAGGAACAGTGTCTGCTAACACGGGTTTTAATTGTATATAGATGATTCATTTTTTTAAACTCTGCCAATATGTAATTCTCTGTATAATTAATTCGCTTATAACTTGTTAAAATCATATAGAATGAACTTCTCAACATATCCTGTCATCCACTTCGTATTGATATATAATCTGTCTCATTTAATAATTCAGCAACCACCAGTAGCAGAATTATCTTGGGAAGCATGAAGGACAAGGAATGAGAAAAGCTGCATTTATCAGTAAGACTAAATGAGACAGAGAGAATCAAGGTTAAGTCTCTGTATAATTCCTACAAGTAATAATTAAATTCACATTATTATTTATAACGAACTTGTAAGGGTTTACACTATATAGAGTTATGAAAAATTGATGTGGGACTAGCGCACATAACAGAGCAATCATGGGTTTAGTGCATTTTTTAGAGGGTTATATGAAGAGCAAGTTTAAATATTATACATATGTCATGGGTTGAAGATGTATCAAAAAATATTAATCAGGAGAGAAGCAGCGGAGACATTATTCAGCATATCTGAATCCTGCCTCTCACATTTATGTAAATAAATCACTACCAACTTGTAACTTAATTCTACAATGTCTCTACGATAAAGAACAGATATTACAATCAGAAAACACCTGCTTAGTTGACATTACTGATAATTTATAAGCTAAAGTATACAATAATAAGTGGGGTCTGCAATATCGAGTTTTATTTTAAGTAAATTAAAAAAAGTTTTGTAAAATATTATTTTGGGCGATATTTACTTAATTACTTACATGAGTGGAAGAAAGTAAGGTAAAATATAGCCAAACAGCAGCTAAGATTTAGCTCGCTCCATCTCAATAATCACTGGTGTTCTACCCACAAAAAATGGCCACCACACTTTTAGTAGGAGAACATCACAAAATCTCTCACTTCTTTATACTAAATAAGGAATTTTCACAGCACTGTGAGAAACCATTGTTCAATACTTTTTTTTAATTTGATTGATAAAATATGTTTAGGTTAGGCTAAGTTAGGTTAGGTTTGGTTAGATTAGGCTAGATTAGGTTAGGTTAGGCTAGGTTAGGTTAGGATTGGTTAGATTTGGTTTAGTTTCATTGTGTATAGTAAGGGATGGTTGGGCATTTTTATATTGGGATAGGTTTTCGGTTGGCTTAGTTGCACTGATTATCGTTACGGATGGTTGTGCTAGTAACCTGTAGCAATGAGTCTTAATGACCTCTAATAGTAGGTGTTAATAACTGAATATTTAATATTTAAATTCGTAGTTAGCACTTAATCAGAAAGAGTTATACAGCACCTGGGTGATAGGAGGCAATTATATTTGTTGAGAGGAAGGGAAGGTATCCCTAGTTGCTAGGATCTACAGACTTAAAGTAGAAAGATGAACATACCTCTTAGACTGTAGAAGGGATGCCACATCCAGACATGAGTGAACTCCTCACTGACATCAGCCAACCAAGACAGTCTGCCAGTAAGTCAAAACAAATACTTAAGTTTTCTTAATTTTGAAAAGTTAAATAAGAGCAGAAACGAAATTTTATGTTTATTATATCAATAGGAATGCACTAAACCCTGATGGGTGACAGAACTTGTAAAATTAGAGGTAAATATTATAAGTATATTCATGTGGCAGCACAAAACACTAAGTGAAAAAACAACACTTGTAATATGTGTGGTACTCAAGTTTGGTCTAGGAAACACAAACATAACTCAAGTTTCTCAAATCAAGAGCTCTTCACCAGATGGATGCTCGGGTAAACCCTCCTGATCGTTTTACCAGATTTTACCCATAAATCAATTCGTGTCCTTGATCAATCGTGGTAAAACCCGGAAAAAACCTGCTAAAACTCATTTACAATCACGGTAATGTCAAACACTGGAAAAAACCTTAGTAAATCTCATTTAAAACACGATAAACCCCTTTTAAGATCGGGATAAAACTAAAAAACGTGACAAACACCTCGGTAAAGGTGGGAAAATCCATGAAAAAAATTGTATAAGCTAATATGAACTTCCAGTTCCTGATGATGGTATTCCAGTGATTCTTCTATGATTGTTCTGTCACATTATTTGATTATAATCCAAGTTAAATGTAAATATTATTGGAAAATGTGGTAAGTCCAGATATATTGTTTATCAACAATACACAAGCAATGACCTTTACACTCAAATTTCACTTATATGAATAATTACCTAAAAAATAACGCAGGATATATACACTGACTTGATATATACACTGACTTAATATATACACTGACTTAATACATGTACTGAGATGATATACACATTGACATGAAACATTGACATGATATATACACTGACATGATACATACATTGGCATAATATACACTGACTTGTATAAATGGTAACAGTATTTTTTAACATATATTTTAAGGATGAGCTAAAATTTTCATTACCGAAAATTAACCACAAAAATAACAACAAGATTTCTTCTTTCAGTTTTGTTTCAGAACTTTATGTTAGAACCCAACTGTAGGACACTACCGTTGTAGAACCCAACTGTAGGACACTACCGTTGTAGAACCCAACTGTAGGACACTACCGTTGTAGAACCCAACTGTAGGACACTACCGTTGTAGAACCCAACTGTAGGACACTACCGTTGTAGAACCCAACTGCAGGACACTACCGTTGTAGAACCCAACTGTAGGACACTACCGTTGTAGAACCCAACTGTAGGACACTACCGTTGTAGAACCCAACTGTAGGACACTACAGTTGTAGAACCCAACTGTAGGACACTACCGTTGTAGAACCCAACTGTAGGACACTACAGTTGTAGAACCCAACTGTAGGACATTACCGTTGTAGAACCCAACTGTAGGACACTACCGTTGTAGAACCCAACTGTAGGACACTACAGTTGTAGAACCCAACTGTAGGACACTACCGTTGTAGAACCCAACTGTAGGACACTACAGTTGTAGAACTCAACTGTAGGACACTACCGTTGTAGAACCCAACTATAGGACACTACAGTTGTAGAACCCAACTGTAGGACACTACCGTTGTAGAACCCAACTGTAGGACACTACAGTTTTTAGAACCAACTGTAGGACACTACCGTTGTAGAACCCAACTGTAGGACACTACCGTTGTAGAAACCAACTGTAGGACACTACAGTTGTAGAACCCAACTGTAGGACACTACCGTTGTAGAACCCAACTGTAGGGCACCCACCGTTGTAGAACCCAACTGTAGGGGCACTCCGTTGTAGAACCCAACTGTAGGACACTACCGTTGTAGAACCCAACTGTAGGACACTACCGTTGTAGAACCCAACTGTAGGACAATACCGTTGTAGAACCCAACTGTAGGACACTACCGTTGTAGAACCCAACTGTAGGACACTACCGTTGTAGAACCCAACTGTAGGACACTACCGTTGTAGAACCCAACTGTAGGACACTACCGTTGTAGAACCCAACTGTAGGACACTACCGTTGTAGAACCCAACTGTAGGACACTACCGTTGTAGAACCCAACTGTAGGACACTACCGTTGTAGAACCCAACTGTAGGACACTACCGTTGCAGAACCCAACTGTAGGACACTACCGTTGTAGAACCCAACTGTAGGACACTACCGTTGTAGAACCCAACTGTAGGACACTACCGTTGTAGAACCCAACTGTAGGACAATACCGTTGTAGAACCCAACTGTAGGACACTACCGTTGTAGAACCCAACTGTAGGGCACTACCGTTGTAGAACCCCAAATGGGAGGACACTACCGTTGTAGAACCCAACTGTAGGACACTACCGTTGTAGAACCCAACTGTAGGACACTACCGTTGTAGAACCCAACTGTAGGACACTACCGTTGTAGAACCCAACTGTAGGACACTACCGTTGTAGAACCCAACTGTAGGACACTACCGTTGTTTGAACCCACTGTAGGACCATACCGTTGTAGAACCCAACTGTTTGGACACTACCGTTGTAGAACCCAACTGGGAGGACACTACCGTTGTAGAACCAACTGTAGGACACTACCGTTGTAGAACCCAACTGTAGGACACTACCGTTGTAGAACCCAACTGTAGGACACTACCGTTGTAGAACCCAACTGTAGGACACTACCGTTGTAGAACCCAACTGTAGGACACTACGTTGTAGAACCCAACTGTAGGACACTACCGTTGTAGAACCCAACTGTAGGACACTACCGTTTTTAGAACCCAACTTGTAGACACTACCGTTGTAGAACCCAACTGTAGGACAATACCGTTGTAGAACCCAACTGTAGGACACTACCGTTGTAAAACCCAACTGTAGGACACTACCGTTGTAGAACCCAACTGTAGGACACTACCGTTGTAGAACCCAACTGTAGGACACTACCGTTGTAGAACCCAACTGTAGGACACTACCGTTGTAGAACCCAACTGTAGGACACTACCGTTGTAGAACCCAACTGTAGGACACTACCAATGTAGAACCCAACTGTAGGACAATACCGTTGTAGAACCCAACTGTAGGACACTACCGTTGTAGAACCCAACTGTAGGACACTACCGTTGTAGAACCAAACTGTAGGACACTACCGTTGTAGAACCCAACTGTAGGACACTAATGTTGTAGAACCCAACTGTAGGACACTACCGTTGTAGAACCCAACTGTAGGACACTACAGTTGTAGAACCCAACTGTAGGACACTACCGTTGTAGAACCCAACTGTAGGACACTACCGTTGTAGAACCCAACTGTAGGACACTCCGTTGTAGAACCCAAATGTAGGACACTACGTTGTAGAAAACCCCAAATGTAGGACACTACCGTTGTAGAACCCAACTGTAGGACACTACTGTTGTAGAACCCAACTGTAGGACACTACAATTGTAGAACCCAACTGTAGGATACTACCGTTGTAGAACCCAACTGTAGGATACTACCGTTGCAGAACCCAACTATAGGACACTACTGTTGTAGAACCCAAATGTAGGACACAACCGTTGAAGAACCCAACTGTAGGACACTACCCTTGTAAAACCCAACTGTAGGACACTACCATTGCAGAACCCAACTGTAGGACACTACCGTTGTAGAACCCAACTGTAGGACACTACCATTGTAGAACCCAACTGTAGGATACTACTGTTGTAGAACCCAACTGTAGGATACTACCGTTGTAGAACCCAACTGTAGGATACTACCGTTGCAGAACCCAACTATAGGACACTACTGTTGTAGAACCCAAATGTAGGACACAACCGTTGTAGAACCCAACTGTAGGACACTACCCTTGTAAAACCCAACTGTAGGACACTACCATTGCAGAACCCAACTGTAGGACACTACCGTTGTAGAACCCAACAGTAGGACACTACCATTGAAGAACCCAACTGTAGGACACTACCGTTGTAGAACCCAACTGTAGGACACTACCATTGTAGAACCCAACTGTAGGATACTACCGCTGAAGAACCCACTGTAGGATTCTACCGTTGTAGAACACAACTGTAGGACACTACTGTTGTAGAACCCAACTGTAGGACACAACCGTTGTAGAACCCAACTGTAGGACACTACTGTTGTAGAACCCAAATGTAGGACACCACAGTTGTAAAACCCAACTGTAGGACACTACCGTTCTAGAACCCAACTGTAGGACACTACTGTTGTAGAGCCCAAATGTAGGACACCACAGTTGTAAAACCCAACTGTAGGACACTACCGTTCTAGAACCCAACTGTAGGACACTACCATTGTAGAACCCAACTATAGGACACTACTGTTGTAGAACCCAACTGTAGGACACTACTGTTGTAGATCCCAACTGTAGGACACTACCGTTGTAGAACCCAACTGCAGGACACTACTGTTGCAGAACCCAACTGTAGGACACCACCGTTGTAGAACCCAACTGTAGGACACTGCCGTTGTAGAACCCAACTGAAGGACACTACCGTTGTAGAACCCAACTGTAGGACACTGCCATTGTAGAACCCAACTGTAGGACACTACCGTTGTAGAACTCAACTGTAGGACAATACCGTTGTAGAACCCAACTGTAGGACACTACCGTTGTAGAACTCAACTGTACGACACTACCGTTGTAGAATCCAACTGTACGACACTACCGTTGTAGAACCAAACTCCAGGACACTACTGTTGTAGAACCCAACTGTACGACACTACCGTCGTAGAACATAACTGTAGGACACCACCCCTGTAGAACCCAACTGTAGGACACTACCGTTTTAGAACCCTGCCGTGGGACAGCACCGTTTAAGAACCCAATTGTTATACTCTACTGTTTTATAACCCAACTGCAGGAAGCTACCGCTTTAGAACCGAACTGTAGCACATTACTGTTTGAGAACCCAACTGTAGGACACTACTGTATTAAAACTCAACTGTAGAACACTACAGCTGTAGAACCCAACTGTAGAAGACTACTCTTTTAGAACCCAAATGAAGGACACAACCGTCTTAGAACCCAACTTTAGGACACTACCGTTTTAGAACTCAACTGCAGGACACTGCCGCTTTAGAACACAACTGTAGAACACTACTGCTTTAGAGCCCAACTGAAGGACACTACCGTTTTAGAACCCATCTGCAGGACATTACCATTGTAAAACCCAACTGTAGGACACTTCCGTCGTAGAACCAAACTGTAGAACACTACCGTTTTAGAACCAAGCTGTAGGACACTACCGCTGTAGAACCCTACTGTACGGCACTACCGTTTTATAACCCTGCTGTAGGACAGCACCGTTTAAAGCCCAATTAAAGTACACAACTGTTTCAGAACCCAACTGCAGGACACTACTGTTTTAGAACCCAACTGTAAGACCCTACACTTTTAAAACTCAACTGTATGACACAACCGGTAAAGAACCCAACTGCAGGACACTACCGTTTTAGAATTCAACTGAAGGTCAATACCGTTGTAGAACCCAACTTTAGAACACTACCGCTGTAGAACCCAACTGTAGGACAATACCGTTTTAGAACCAAACTGTAGTTCAAAAACGCCGTAGAACGCAACTGTTGAACACTACCATTGTAGAACCAAACTGTAGGACACTTCCGCTGTAGATCCCAACTATAGGAAACTACAGTTTAAAAACCCAGCTGTAGGACACTACCGTTTTAGAACCCAACAATAGGACACTACCGTTTTAGATCCCAACTGTAGGACAGTACGTCTTAGAACAAAACTGGAAGACACTACCGTTTGAGAACCCAACTGCACGACACAACTGTTTTAGAACCCAGCTGTCGGACCCTACCGTTTTTGAACCCAACTGAGGAACACTACCACTTTAGAGCCCAACTGTAGGACATTACTGTTTTAGAACCCAACTGAATGAAACTACCATTTTAGAGGCAAACTATAGAACGCTACTGTTTCAGATCCCAACTGTAGGACACTACCTTTGTAGTACCCAACTGCAGGACACTACCGTTTTAGATCCCAACCGAAGGTCATTACCATTGTAGAACCCAACTGTACAAGACTTCCGTTGTAGAACGCAACTGTAGGACACTACCGTTTTAGATCCCAACTGTTGGACAGTACCATTTTAGAGCCCAATTGTAGGACACTACCTTTTGAGAACCCAACTGTAGGACGCTACTGTTTTAGAACCCAACTGTTGGACACTACCGTTCTAGAAACCAACTGTTGGACACTACCTTTGTAGAACCCAACTGTATGACACTACTGTTTTAAAACTCAACTGTAGGACACTACCGGTTGAGAACCCAACTGTAGGACACTTCCATTTTAGAAATCCATTGTAGGACACTAACGTTTTAGAGCCCAACTGATGGACACTACAGTTTTAGAACCCAACTGTATGACAATACCGTTTTAGAACCCAGCTGTAGGACACTATCGTTTTAGAACCCAACTGTTGGACACTACCCTTTTAGAGCCCAACTGTAGGACACTACTGTTTTAGAACTTAACTCTAGGACACTACCCTTTCAGAACCCAACTGATGAACACTACCGTTTCAGAATCCAACTTTTAGACACTACCGTTTTAGAACCCAACCGTAGGACACAACCGCTTTGGAACCCACCTCTAGCACACTATGGTTTTAGAACCAAACTGCAGCACAATACTGAGAGAGACAGGATATTCAAGAGATGGAGCACAGAAACAAGGGGTCACAGTTGGAAGCTGAAGATGAATATGAGTCAAAGGTATGTTAGGAATTATTTTTTCAGCCAATCAGTTATTAGGAAGTGGAACAGCCTTGTATAAGATGTAGAGGAAGCAGGAACTATACATAGTTTTCTAGGGATGATAAAGTTCATGCAACAGGAGTGGGAGGACCCAGTAGCGGTCAGTGAAGAGGCGGGTCCAGGAGCTGATTCTCGACCCCTGCAACCACAACTCACGAACTTCCCCCACACTCACAACTGGCTCTTCCTCACTCCTACAAGATGTTATTCCTCCTTGTCCTATAGCTGTGATTTCGTGTATAGGACAAGGAGGAATAACATCTTGTAGGAGTGAGGAAGAGCCAGTTGTGAGTGTGCGGGAAGTTCGTGAGGCAGTAGTAAAATGAAAGGGGGTAAGGCAGCCGGTATTGATGGGATAAAGATAGAAATGTTAAAAGCAGGGGGTTTTTTTGGATTTTAATTATTAATAAAATTTTAAAATAA